>JAJHSJ010002697.1:0-67405 GCA_021015155.1 Magnolia officinalis | reverse complement strand
ATCTTGCAATCCGTAGTGACTTATCTAACGTAAAATATATGATTTTGGGGTAGAACGAGCTACTTGGGGTAGAACGAGCTACTTTAACCTACGGCCATAGATGGATCAGAAAAGGCCCGGTTGACGACGGAAGTTGTCTAGACCATTGGACCTTAAATCGAGCGTATCTCGCAATCCGGAATGAGTTATCTGACGTAAAATATATGATTTTGGGTTAGAACGAGCTTACTGTCCTACCGCCAAAGATGGATCAGAAAAAGGCCCGGTCGACGACAGAAGTGATCTAGACAATCGGACATTAAATCGGGCGTATCTCGCAATCCGGAATGAGTTATCTGACGAAAATATATGATTTGAGGGTAGAACAAGCAAGTTTAGCGTATTGCCAAAGATGGATCTGAAAAGGCCCGGCCGACGTCAGAAGTGATCTAGACCATCAGACCTTAAATCGGGCGTATCTCGCAATCCCGAATGATTTATCTGACGTAAAATATATGATTTTGGGGTTGAACGAGCTAATTTAGACTAACGTGAAAGATGGATCAGAAAAGGCCCGGTGGACGACAAAAGTGATCCAGACCATCGGACCTTAAATCGGGCATATCTCGTAATCCGGAATGGAGTTATCTGACATAAAATATATGATTTTGTGGTAGAATGAGCTACTTTACGGTATCACCAAAGATGGATCTGATAAGGCCTAGTGGATGACAGAAGTGATCCAGACCATTGGACCATAAATTGGGCATATCTCGCAATCTGGAATAAGTTATCTGACGTAAAATATATGATTTTGGGGGAGAACGTTCTACATTAGCCTACTGCCAAAGATGGTTCTGAAAAGGCCCGGTTGACGACAGAAGTTGTCCAGACCATCGGACCTTAAATCAGGAGTATCTCGCAATCCGGAATGAGTTATCTGACGTATAATATATGATTTTGTGGTAGAAGGAGCTACTTTAGACTTTCGCAAAAGATGGATCAGAAAAGGCCTGATAGACGACAGAAGTAATCTAGACCATCGGACATTAAATCGGGCGTATCTCGCAATCCAGAATGAGTTATCTGACAAAAAAATATATGATTTTGGGGTAAAATGAGCTACTTCAGCCTACCTCCAAAGGCGGATCTGAAAAGGCCCAGTCGACGACAGAAGTGATCTAGACTGTCAGACCTAAAATCGGCCGTATCTCGCAATCCGTAGTGAGTTATCTCACGTAAAATATATGATTTTGGGGTAGAATGAGCTACTTTAACCTACCGCCATAGATGGATCAGAAAAAGGCCTGGTTGGCGACGGAAGTAGTCCAGACCATTGGACCTTAAATCGGGCGTATCTCGCAATCCGGAATGAGTTATCTGAGATAAAAGATATGATTTTGGGGTAGAACGAGCAACTTTTGCGTACTGCCAAAGATGGATCTGAAAAGGCCCGATCGATGACAGAAGTGATCTAGACCATCGGACGTTAAAACGGGCATATCTCGCAATCCATAATGAGTTATCTGACGTAAAATATATCATTTTGGTGTATAACGAGCTACTTTATCATACCTCCAAAGATGGATTTGAAAGGGCACGGTCATCGACAGAAGTGATCCAGACCATCGGACCTTAAATCGGGCGCATCTCGAAAGCCGGAATGATTTATCTGCCGTAAAAAATATGATTTTGGGGTGGAACGAGCTAATTTAGCCTAACGCGAAAGATAGATCAGAAAAGGCCCAGACGAGGATAGAAGTGATCCAGACCATCGGACCATAAATCAGGTGTATCTCGCAATCTCGAATGAGTTATCTGATGTAAAATATATGATTTTGTGGAAGAACGAGCTACTTTACCCTACCGCCAAAGATGGTTCTGAAAAGGCCCGATTGACGACAGAAGTTGCCTAGACCATCAAACCTTAAATCAGGAGTATCTCGCAATCCAGATTGTGTTATCTGACGTAAAATATATGATTTTGTGGTAGAAGGAGCTACTTTAGAATTTCGCGAAAGATGGATCAGAAAAGGCCCGGTTGACGACAGAAGTCATCCAGACCATCGGACCTTAAATCGGGCGTATCTGGCAATCTGGAATGAGTTATCTGACTTAAAATATATGATTTTGGCGTAGAACAAAGTCATTTAGCCTACCGCCAAAGATGGATGTAAAAACGCCCAGTCGACGACAGAAATGATCTAGACCATCGGACCTCAAATCCTGCATATCTTGCAATCAGGAATGAATTATCTGACGTAAACTATTTAATTTTGTGGTAGAATGGGTTACTTTAGCCTACAGCCAAAGTCAGATCTGAAAAGGCCCGGTAGATGAGAGAAGTGATCCAAACCATCAGATCTTAAATCGGGCGTATCTCGTAATCCGAATGAGTTATCTGACGTAAAATATATGATTTTGGGGTAGAACGAGCAACCTTCGCCTACTGCTAAAGATGGATGAGAAAATCCGAGGTCGATGACAGGAGTTACTTAGACCATCGGACATTAAATTGGGCGTATCTCGCAATACGGAATGAGTTATCTGACGTAAATTATATGATTTTGGGGTAGAACGAGCCACTTTAGCCTACCACCAAAGATGGATTAGAAAAGGTCCGATTGACGACAGAAGTGATTTATACCATCGGACCTTAAATTGGGCATATCTTGCAATCCGAAATGAGTCATCTGACGAAAAATATATGATTTTGGGGTAAAATAAGCTACTTTACCCTAACGCCAAAGATGGATATGAAAAGGCCCCTGTCGATAACAAAAGTTATCTAGACCATCGGACCATAAATCGGGCGTATCTTGCTACCTGGAATGAGTTATGTAACATAAAATATATGATTTTGAGGTAGAACGAGCTACTTTATCGTACAGCTAAAGACGGATATAAAAAGGCCAGTTCGACAACAAAAATGACCGAGACCATCAGACCTTAAATCGGACGTATCTCACAATCCGGTATGAGTTATCTAACATAAAATGTATGATTTTGGGGGGGTAGAACAAGCTACTTTAGCGTACCGCCAGAGATGGATCTAAATAGGGACGGTTGACGACAGAAGTGATCTAGACCATCGGACCTTAAATCGGGCGTATCTCGCAATCCGTAATGAGTTATCTGACGTAAAATATATCATTTTGGTGTATAACGAGCTACTTTATCCTACCTCCAAAGATGGATCTGAAAGGGCACGGTCGTCAACAGAAGTGATCCAGACCATCGGACCTTAAATCGGGCGCATCTCGAAAGCCGGAATGATTTATCTGCCGTAAAAAATATGATTTTGGGGTGGATCGAGCTAATTTAGCCTAACGCGAAAGATAGATCAGAAAAGGCCCAGACGAGGACAGAAGTGATCCAGACCATCGCACTATAAATCGGGTGTATCTCGCAATCTCGAATGAGTTATCTGATGTAAAATATATGATTTTTTGGAAGAACGAGCTACTTTACCCTACCGCCAAAGATGGTTCTGAAAAGGCCCGGTTGACGACAGAAGTTGCCTAGAACATCGAACCTTAAATCAGGAGTATCTCGCAATCCAGATTGTGTTATCTGACGTAAAATATATGATTTTGGGGTATAAGGAGCTACTTTAGACTTCCGCGAAAGATGGATCAGAAAAGGCCCGATTGACGACAGAAGTCATCCAGACCATCGGACCTTAAATCGGGCGTATCTGGCAATCTGGAATGAGTTATTTGACTTTAAAATATGATTTTGGTGTAGAACGAAGTCATTTAGCGTACCGCCAAAGATGGATGTAAAAACGCCCGGTCGACGCCAGAAATGATCCAGACCATCGGACCTCAAATCCGGCGTATCTTGCAATCGGAATGAATTATCTGACGTAAACTATTTATTTATTTTGTGTAGAACGAGTTACTGTAGCCTACTGCCAAAGACGGATCTAAAAAGGCCCAGTAGATGAGAGAATTGATCCAAACCATCGGATCTTAAATCGGGCGTATCTCACCATCCGAATGAGTTATCTGACGTAAAATATATGATTTTGGGGTAGAACAAGCAATCTTCGCCTACTGCTAAAGATGGATGAGAAAATCCCAGGTCGATGACATGAGTTGCCTATACCATCGGACCTTAAATCGGGCGTATCTCACAATACGGAATGAGTTATCTGACGTAAATTATATGATTTTGGGTAGAAAGAGCCACTTTAGCCTACTGGATTAGAAAAGGCCCGGTTGACGACAGAAGTGATCTAGACCATCGGACCTTAAATTGGGCGTATCTCGCAATCCAGAATGAGTCATCTGACGAAAAATATATGATTTTGGGGTAAAATGAGCTACTTTACCCTAACGCCAAAGATGGATATGAAAAGGCCCCCGTCGACAACAAAAGTTATCCAGACCATCGGACCATAAATCGGGCGTATCTCGCAACCTGGAATGAGTTATGTAACATAAAATATATGATTTTGGGGTAGAACGAGCTACTTTAGCCTACAGCTAAAGACGATTATAAAAAGGCTAGTTCGACAACTGAAATGACCGAGACCATCGGACCTTAAATCGGACATATATCGCAATCCGGTAGGAGTTATCTGACATAAAATGTATGATTTTAGGGTAGAACGAGCTACTTTAGCGTACCGCCAAAGATGGATCTAATTAGGGACGGTCGACGACAGAAGTGATCTAGACCATCGGACCTTAATCGGGCGTATCTCGCAATACGGAATGAGTTATCTAATGCAAAATATATCATTTTTGGGTAGAATGAGGTACTTTAGCCTACCTCTTAAGATGGATCGGAAAAGGCTCGATCGAGGACAGAAGTGATTCAGACCATCAGAATGAGTTATCAGACGTAAAATATATGATTTTGGGGTAGAACGAGCAACTTTAGTGTACTGCCAAAGAAGGATTTGAAAAGGCCTGATCGACGACAGAAGTGATCCAGACCATCGGACCATGAATTAGGCATATCTCGCAATCCGGTATGAGTTATTTGATGTTAAATATATGATTTTTGGGGTGGAACGAGCTACTTTAGTCTACCACCAAAGATAGTTATGAAAAGGCGCGGTTAATGACAGAAGTTGTCCAGACCATCGGACCTTAAATCGGGAGTATCTTGCAATCTAGAATGAGTTATCTGACCTAAAATATAAGATTTTGGGGTAGAAGGAGCTACTATAGAGTTCCGCGAATGATAGATCAGAAAAGGCCCGGTCAACGAGAGAAGTGATCCAGACCATCGGACCTTGAATCGGGCATATCCGCAATCCGGAATGAGTTATCTGACATAAAATATATGATTTTGTGGTAGAACGAGCTACTTTAGCGTACCACCAAAGACGGATCTGAAAAGACCTAGTGGATGACAGAAGTGATCCAGACCGTCGGATAATAAATCGAGCGTATCTCGCAATACAGAATGAGTTATCTGACGTAAAATTTATGATTTTGGGGTAGAACGAGCTGCTTTAGCCTACCACCAAAGATGGATCAGAAAAGGCCCGGTCGACGACAGAAGTGATTTAGACCATCATACATTAAATTGGGCGTATCTCGCAATCCGGAAAGAGTTTTCTGACGTAAAATATATGATTTTTGGGTAGAACGAGCAACTTTAGCGTACCCCCAAATATGGAACTGAAAAGGCCTGGTCGACGACAGAAGTGATCTAGACCATCGGACATTAAATCGAGCGTATCTCACAATCCAGAATGATATATCTGGTGTAAAATATATGATTTTGGGGTTGAAAGAGCTAATTTAGCCTAACGCGAAAGATGGATCAGAAAAGGCCCGGTCAATGACAGAAGTGAGTGATCTAGACCATCGGACCATAAATCGGGCATATCTCTAAATCCGGAATGAGTTATCTTATGTAAAATATATGATTTTGGGGTAGAACAAGCTACTTTAGCATACCGCCAAAGATGGTTCTGAAAAGACCCGGTTAATTATAGAAGTTGCCCAGACCATCAGACCTTAAATCGAGAGTATCTTGTAATCCGAAATGAGTTATCTAACGTAAAATATATGATTTTGGGGTAGAAGGAGCTACTTTAAACTTCTGCCAAAGATGGATCAGAAAAGGCTCGGTTGACGATAGAAGTGATCTAGACCATCGGAGCTTAAATCGGGGATATCTCGCAATCCAGAATGAGTTATCTGACATAAAATATATTATTTATTGGTAGAACGAGCTACTTTAGTGTACCACCACAAATGGATCTGCAAAGGCCCAGTGGATGAGAGAAGTAATCCAGACCATCTGACTGTAAATCGAGCGTATCTCACAATCCGGAATGAGTTATCTGTCGTAAAGTATATGATTTTGGGGGTAGAACAAGCTACTTTAGTCTACCGCCAAAGATGGATCAGAAAAGGCACAGTCGACGATAGAAGAGATCTAGACCATCGAACATTAAATCGGGCGTATCTCGTAATCGAGAATGAGTTATCTGACGTAAAATATATGATTTTGGGGTAGAATGACAAACTTTAGAATACCGCCAAAAATGGATCTGAAAAGGCCCAGTAGACGACAGAAGTGATCCAGACCATCAGACCTTAAATCGAGCGCATCTCGCAATCCGAAATGATTTATCTGACGTAAAATATATGATTTTGGGAATGAACGAGGTAATTTAGCCTAATGCGAAAGATGGATCAAAAAAGGCCCAGTCAACGACAAAAGTGATCCCGACCATTAGACCATAAATCGGGCATATCTCACAATTTGGAATGAGTTATCTGCTGTAAAATATATGATTTTGGGGTAGAACGTGCTACTAGGGCCTACTGCCAAAGATGGTTCTTAAAAGGTCTGGTTGACGACAGAAGTTGGCTGGACCATCGGACCTTAAATCGGGAGTATCTCGCAATCCAGAAAGAGTTATCTGACGTAAAATATATGATTTTGGGGTAGAAGGAGCTACTTTAGACTTTTGCCAAAGATGGATAAGAAAAGGCCCAGTCGACGACAGAAGTGATCCAGACCATCAGGCCTTAAATCGGGCATAGCTCGCAATCCAGAATGAGATATCTGACATCAAGATATGATTTTGTGGTAGAACGAGCTACTTTAGTGTACCGCCAAAGACGAATCTGAAAAGGCCTAGTGGATGACAGAAGTGATCCGGACCATCGGATCGTAAATCGTGCGCATCTCGCAATCCGGAATGAGTTATCTGACATAAAATATATGATTTGGGGTAGAATGAGTAACTTTAGCCTACCGCCAAAGATGGATCCGAAAAAGCCCGGTCGACAACAGAAGATATCCAGACCATCGGACCTTAAATCGGGCGTATCTCATAATTTGGAATGAGTTATCTGACATAAAGTATATGATTTTGGGGAAGAACGAGCTACTTTAGCCTACCGCCAAAGATGGATGTAAAAAGGCCCGGTCGACGACAGAAGTGATCCAGACCATCGGACTTTAAATCGGGTGTATGTCGCAATCCGGAATGAGTTATCTAATGTAAACTATTTGATTTTGCGGTAGATCGATCTACTTTAGCCTACCGCCAAAGTCGGATTTGAAAAGGCTCGTAGATGACAAAAGTGATCCAGACCATCGGATCTTAAATAAGGGGTATCTTGCAATCCGAATGAGTTATTGAAACGGCCTAGCTATATGTCCTAGAGGGGGAGGGGGGGGGTGAATTGGACTATGCCAAATTTAAATTTTAACAACGGAATAAAAGAATAAGATGGCCAAATAAAAGAAATCAATTCACAATGCTGAAATGAAAAACTACCTCAATAATCAAGTATTGAGAGATTGATACGAAAGTTGTTCCAAGGACAACCTTACACTATAAAAACCAAGGTTATGGCAGGATAACCTTATTTCTAGAACGTTCTTTGTATCAAAACTCAAACTGAAGAGAAAAAAAATAAATAGTAAAGAATTGAAATAAATTACAAGAATTTAAATCTAAATTATTACAAGATTCCCCACTATGCTTGAAATGTAAATATTACAACATTCACATCCATACATACATTCCACAAATCTGAATGATAAAAGATATAGAAATGAAACAAGCATTCAAACCACAAGACAGAGAATTATAGTGGTTCGCCTGTGTGTACACCAACTGTTAAACAACAGCCACACAACTACTCCACTCCTAATATCCTCACACAGGGGATATCAGCGTTCACTATCAAACTAGGTTTCATATGTTCACTTAAAACCTTCACAATTGTGTCTTTTTAACTTAGGCTTACACAATTCAAAAACCCACTTTCTGAGTTTTATGGCTCTCCTCAGTTAACCAACACAATGAGATTTTTCTGGCGAATCTCAAAAGAAAACCAAAAAGAATAGAAGATTTACACAAATGTAAAATACCTGGATTTCTCCTTTTTGAAGCAACCCAGAAGAACGAATAGGACTAGAAGTTCGAATCAAAGTTCAATGTCTAATACTCACTTGATTTTAAATTAAACCAATTGGGCTTAGCTCAATTTGATTTTGATTCCAAGAAAATGGAATATATATATATAAAAAAAAAGAATATTAAATATGTATAAAGTAGCTTAAAATGAACACAAACTTATCTTAGAGAGATGCCTAGAGTTTTCTTGAATTTGAGTTATTAATCTCTGAAATTCGTGCTCCATTTATAGATGCAAAAATCACGTCTAAGACTAGTCTTGAGAACCCTTCGACTGGTCGTAGCACCAACAGCATTTTGAAATTTTGAGCGCGATCTTTAAAAACCGTTCTACGACTAGTCTTAGGGTGTCTCTGACTGGTCTTAGACCACCTACGACCGGTCGTAGCTGACCCAGGAGTGGTCGTAGGACACCAGGATTGGTTGGTTTAGTTTGAGTCGTAGATCCATGACTGGTCGAAGGTCGAGTCATGACCATACCTACGACCGTCGACCAAGTCTCAGGACTAGTCGTAGCATAATCAAAAAATTTTGAAAATCTGCAACAACTTAGGACTGGTCGAACAAGGTCCAGGACTAGTCTTAGAACATACCAAATTCATATAAATAGATTCATTTTGAATTATGTATACAAAATGACCTACCCTAAGGTCAATCTAAGGTCCATCATACCTAGGACATGAAGTATGAACATTGAACTTCATTCTTTCATATGATGGTTGACCTTTGAACCTTATGAAGCTTGAGATATTTACTTGATGTAACTTGATCTTGAGATCTTCTACAGCTTGAAATTAAACTTCATCTTGAGTTGCACTTGAGTCTTGAAATGTACTCTACTTATTGATGTAGCTTGATCTTGATGCTTACTGAAGAGGACAAAGAACATGCTTGCATTTCTTGAAGTAGATCACTGTACTTGACTTGAAGCATTGTGAAACAGTGTCTTAAGCATACAAATATTAACATACAAACACAAGACACAAATAGAGGTTTTGGCACAAACAAATTTGACAACCAAAGGAGCATGAGACCATAGCACTTACAGTTATCAGACGTAAAATATATGATTTTGGGGTAGAACAAGCAACTTTATCCTACCGCCAAAGATGGATCAGAAAAGCCCTGGTCGACGACAGGAGTCATCCAGAACATCGGACCTTAAATCGGGCATATCTCGCAATCCAGAATGACTTATCTGACGTAAAATATATGATTGTGGGGTAGAACGAGCTGCTTTATCTTACCGCCAAAGATGAATCTGAAAAGGCTCCGTCGATGATAGAAGTGATCCAGACCATTAGACCTAAAATCGGGCATATCTCGCAATCCGGAATGAGTTATCTTATGAAAAATATAAGATTTTGGGGTAGAACGAGCTACTTTATCCTACCGCCAAAGACAGATCTAAAAAGGCCCGGTAGACGATAGAAGTGATCTAGACCATCGGACCTTATATCGGGTGTATCTCACAATCTGGATTGTGTTATCTGACGTAAAATATAAGATTTTGGGGTAGAACAAGCTACTTTAGCGTACCGCCAAAGATGGATCTGAAAAGGCATGGTCGACGACTAAAGTATCCAGACCATCGGACCTTAAATCGAGCATATCTCGCAATCCGAAATGAGTTATTTGACGTAAAATATATGATTTTGGGGTAGAATGAGGTACTTTAGCCGACCGCCAAAGTTGGATCAGAAAAGGCCAGGTCGATGACAGAAGTTATCCAGACCATTGGATTATAAATCGGCCGTATCTCACAATACGGAATGAGTAATCTGACGTAAAATATATGATTTTGGGGTAGAACTAGCTACTTTTTCCTACTGCCAAAGATGGATCTAAAAAGGCCCAGTTGACAACATAAGTGATCTAGACCATCGGACCTTAAATCGGTCGTATCTCGCAATCCAAAATTAGTTTTTTGATGTAAAATATATGATTTTGCGGTAGAACGAGCTACTTTAGCCTACCGCCAAAGATGGATCTAAAAAGGTCAGGTCGACGATAGAAGTGAACTAGACCATCAGACCTTAAATCGGGCGTATCTCGCAATCCGGAATGAGTTATCTATGTAAAATATATGACTTTAACGTAGAACGAGCAACTTTAGCCTACAGCCTAAGATGGATATGAAAAGGCCCGGTCGACGACAGAAGTGATCCTAACCATCGGACCTTAAATCGGTCGTATCTCGCAATACGGAACGATGTATCTGACGTAAAATATATGATTTTGGGATAGAATGAGCTACTTTATCCTACCTCCAAAGATGGATCTGAAAGGACCAGGTGGACGACCGAAGTGATCCAGACCGTCGGATATTAAATCGGGTGTATCTCGCAATTCGAAATGAGTTACCTGACGTAAAATATATGATTTTGGGGTAGAATGAGCTACTTTATCCTACCGCCAATGATGGATCTGAAAAGGCCAGGTCGACGACAGAAGTGATCTAGACCATCGGACCTTAAATCGGTCGTATCTCCCAATCCAGAATATGTTATCTGACGAAAATATATGATTTTAGGGGTAGAACGAGATACGTTAGTCTACCGGCAAAGATGGATCCGAAAAGCCCAGGTCGACGACAGAAGTTATCGTGACCATCGGACCTTAAATCGGGCGTATCTCCCAACCTGGAATGAGTTATCTAACATAAAATATATGATTTTGGGGTAGAACGATCTACTTTAGAATACTGCCAAAATGGATCTAAAAAGGCCCGGTCGACAACAGAAGTGATCCAGATCATCGGACCTTAAATCGGGCGTATCTCGCAATCCGGAATGAGTTATCTGACGTAAAATATAAGATTTTAGGGTAGAACGAGCTACTTTAGCCTACCGCCAAAGACGGATCTAAAAAGGTCCGGTCGACGACAGAAATGACCCAGACCATTGAACCTTAAATCGGGCGTATCTCACAATCCGGAATGAATTATCTGACGTAAAATATATGTTTTAGGATAGAAGGACCTACTTTAGACTTTCGCCAAAGATGGATCAGAAATGGCCCGGACGACGACAGAGGTGATCCAGACCAACGGACCTTAAATCGCGTGTATCTCGCAATCTGGAATGACTTATCTAACATAAAATATATGATTTTGTTGTAGAACGATTTACTCTAGCGTACCGCCAAAGACAAATCTAAAAAGGCCTAGTGGATGACAGAAGTGATCCAGACCATCGGACCATAAATCGGGCGTATCTCGCAATCCGGAATGAGTTATCTGACATAAAATATATGATTTTGGGGTAGAACGAGCAACTTTAGCTCACTGCCAAAGATGGATCTAAAAGGCCCGGTCGACGACAGAAGTAATCCAGACCATCGGACCCTAAATCAGGCATATCTCGCAATCCCGAATGATTTATTTGAAGAAAAATATATTATTTTAGGGTTGAACAAGCTAATTTAGATTAACGCGAAAGATGGATCAGAAAAGGCCCGGTCGACGACAGAAGTGATCCAAACCATCGGACCATAAATCGAGTGTATCTCGCAATTCAAAATGAGTTATCTGACGTAAAATATATGATTTTGGAGAAGAACGAGGTACTTTAGCCTATCGCCAAAGATGGTTCTGAAAAGTCCCGGTGGACAACAGTAGTTGTCCAACCATCGGACCATAAATCGGGAGTATCTCGCAATCTGGAATGAGTTATCTAACGTAAAATATATGATTTTGGGGTAGAAGGAGCTACTTTAGACTACCATAAAAGATGGATCAGAAAAGGCCCGATCAATGATAGAAGTAATCTAGACCATCGAACATTAAATCCAATGTATCTCGCAATCCGGAATGAGTTATCTGACGTAAAATATATGATTTTAGGATAAAATGAGCTACTTTACCCTACCGCCAAAGACGAATCTAAAAAGGCCCAGTCGACGACAGGAATGATGCAGACCATCGGACCTTAAATCGGGCATATCTCGAAATTTGGAATGAGTTATCAGACGTAAAATTTATGATTTTGGCGTAGAACGAGCTACTTTAGCGTACCGCCGAATATGGATCGAAAAAGGGACAGTCGACTAAAGAAGTGATCCAGACAATCAGACCTTAAATCGGGTGTCTCTCGCAATCCGGAATGAGTTATCTGACGTAAAATATATGATTTTGGGGGAGAAGGAGCTACTTTAGACTTCCGCCAAAGATGGATCAGAAAAGGGCCGGTCGACTACGGAAGTGATCCAGACCATCGGACCTTAAATCGGGCGTTTCTCGCAATCCGGAATGAGTTATCTGACATAAAATATATGATTTTGTTGTAGAACGAGCTACTTTCGTTGGATAATCATCGTTGGCTAAATTGAATTAGTGGGGTTTTAGGTTTTCTTAGGATGTTGTTAGGGAAATATCAATAAAAGAATTAAAATATTTTTTAATAAAGAAAAATGCTGAAATCCAACTAGTTGGATGACAAGTTACTGTCCAACTAATGGATAAGTTCCAACACATCATGTATGTGTGTGTGTGTGTGTGTGACATATAAAGAATGAATAATTGCTAATATAAAACAAATATGCAAGTCGGCCCACTTGATGAGTGAATTAACTTATTTTTTACACAAGGTGACCTCTCATTGCATGTACCGTGCACAATAGAGTGTGGCCCACTCACCTTGTATCCATGATGTAATGTGGAAGTTTGGCTTAGGCCTTTTAGATGGATGGGATGAACTTTGCTCTATTTCTAAACACTGATAATGAACTGAATACATGAATGGGTATCATTTGCCGTGATCATTCAAGGAAGGTGGCATCGAGTGTCCCATTTCCCATGTCTATCTTATAAATGCCATCAGTCCATTTTTTCTTAAAATGGAACACTTCAACACGCAACACGACACATATACATGCATGACTTTGACTGTCGCCATTAGATGTGAGGCCCAACATGCTTTAATTTCCATTTGCTCTTGGAATTCCTAACCCAACAATCTCACCAGGTCAAGCAAGTGGCGACATTTATTCATGCAAAAGTGTGTGTGCACTTTTTTTCTTCTTCTTTAACTATTGGCTATCCTCATTTCTCCATTTCTTGCTAAGTTCATAAATTATAGCTAGTAAACACGCCAACATATATACATGTAGAACTGTGTTTACAAAACTGGATGGAAAACTCCCATAGGCCTCTCCAATGTAAATAATGTAAAAATGCTTCTGAAACTTCTTTTGAGTTCATGCCATATGTTGTGCCTGGGTTTTGGATTAGGTTGTTTCTGAACCCTAGTTTTCACCTGCTCATTCAATGAGCAGAAGACTCTAATGACGTAATTGGTCTGGGTGATTTATAATTGACTAATAGCTTTGATGAAAGATACACTTTGATGTCTCCACACAAACCTATGGTTGGTATCCAATTCCCCTTACTTCCTGTGGTGTGGTCCACTTGAGTTATGGATCTGGTTGGTTTTTCCTCTGGGGGACCCAAATCCAACACATAACCTGATGGACAGAGTGGATGTTACATATATATAACATTATGGCCTCACATAGCTTTAAGAGTCACACGTGTAAATTAAGGGAGTCACTCATCAGAGTAGTCACCATTTTTGCAGATGCCTTGTATTACAAGTCAGGTAAACAGAATAGTCACCATCTTGCAAATGCCTTGCCTCACAAGCAACAAGTCCGGTCTAACTTGTTATTCACGTGAAAATGGATGCAGATTGGCCACTGACAGGTTGAGTAACATATTTCTGCTCCTTTTGAGGGCATTAACAAAAAAAAAAAAAAAAAAAAGAGAGCACGTCCAAATCTCAAGTGGACCACAGTGCTGATTGAATTCCCACCATTAAAAATTTCCTAGGGCTCAATGTAATACCCACGGTGAGTTTATTTGTCATCAAACCTATTGATAAGGACACAATGACCTGGATGAAGGGAAAAACAAATATCAGCTTCATCAAAAACTTTTGTAACCCATGAAAAATTTTTAGCAGTTGAGATTCAACTACTACTGTTCCTCCAATATGGTTCACCAAAGATTTGGATCTACTTTGTTTTTTGGCTCATGCTCTAAAATGATACGAAAAAACTGATGAAAGATGTTGATATACAATATATATACATCATGGCAGGGCTCATACAGTTTGGCCCTACTTAGCTTCTAAGTACAGGAACTTCCAGCCACAGTCTGTCCAAGCAATCCACGTATTGGATTTAGATATTCAGACGGTCCTGATCCTTTTAGGCAACATAGATGGATAAGGTGGATTTCTCACAAATTTCACATTGGCCCCACTCAGCTTCTGAGCATAGAAACTTCCTGTGATAGGTTGTCCTAGGTAACCTGCATCCCACATTTTGATATTTAGATGGACCAGATCGTTTTAGGCAAGGCATCTACACACTGGTAATCAACTGACTTCATGAACTGGTATCATTGGCCGTGATCATTCAAGGAAGGCGGCGTCAAGTGTCCCATTTACTATCTCTATCTTATAAATGCCATCAGTCCATTTTTCTTCAAATGGAACACTTCCACACGCAATGCCCAACATGTTTTAATTTCCAAATGCTCTTGGAATTCCTAACCCAAAAATCTCACCAGGTCAAGCAAGCCGTGACCCGTGACCCGTGACCATAGGCAGGTCAAGCACAGACACCATTTATTCATGCAAAAGAGTCCGTGAAATTTCTTTAAAAAAAAAAAAAAAAAAAAAAAAAAAAAAAAAAAAAAAAAAAACCATTGACTATCCTCAATTTTCCATTTCTTACTAAGTTAATAAATTATAGTTAGCAAACACACGCAACACATATACATGCAGAACCGTATGTACAAAACTGGATGGAAAACTCCCATAAGCCTCACCAATGTAAACAATGTAAAAATGTTGGGTTCAAGCCACGTGTTGTGCCTGGGTTTTGGATTAGGTTGTTTCTGAACTCTGGTTTTCACTGGCTCATTTAATGAGTAGAAGACTCTAATGAGGTAATTGGTCTTGCTGATTTATAATTGTCTAGCAGCTTTGATGAAAGATACACTTTGATGTCTCCACACACAAACCTATGGTTGGTATCCAATTCCCCTTATTCCATGTGGAGTGGCCCACTTGAGTTATAGATCTGGTTGGTTTTTCCTAGGGACCCAAATCGCACATAACCTGATGGACAAAGTGGATGTTACATATATAACATTATGGCCCCACATAACTTTTAAGAGTCACACGTGTAAATTAGGAGAGTCACACGTGAAAGTAGTCACCATTTTTGCAGATGCATTGTATTACAAGTCAGGTAAACAGAATAGTCACCATCTTGCAGATACCTTGCATCACAAGCAACAAGTCCAGTCTGACTTGTTATTCACGTGAAAATGGATGCGGATTCGCCCGACTGGTTGAGTAGCGAAACTAACCAGATTGTAATTTCCAAAACTGGCTTGAAATTGCAATTATCTTACTTACCAGTGGGACTGGAAAGAAACCCGACCAAGGGAACATCATAAATTGTCATTTTACCTTTTGATTGAACTAGTGTCTTATGCACACCCAGATCCATAGCTCAACTGGTAGACTGAGTGGAGATACCTCGTTTCAACACTTGAGGTCTTGGTATCGATCCCTAGTGGGGGTGGCTAACATGGAGTGTGTGTACTGACATGGGTGTGTACTAACAAGTCAAAAAAAAAAAAAAAAAAAACTAGTGTCTTATGCATCCCATTGAAATGATTACAATTCTCCTCTGTTTCGATTGCAATAAGTATCATTACAATTCTTCTGTTTTTGGATTGCAATATAAATATATTAGATTCCAAGAAAAGGGAATTCAAGACATTTCCTACATGGTGGAAAAAAGGTTTTACAATGGAAAAAAAGGAATTTGTAATAATTGCAGAATTGATTTCTTCTTTTGCCATAGAACTCTCTTATCCAAATGAGTAACCAGTTTGGATAAAGAGATTTGTGGTAAATCAATCACTAGTGATCTGATTACAATCTCCTCTGTTTTGGTTGTAAGCAATGATGCAGCTGGATTTGTGGAGAAAGGGAATCTAATGCATTTCCTACATGGATCCTTCATCCATGTCTGTGTGACCTTATAAACAGGTTGGATGACAAATAAACATCACTGTGGACATAATCATCCCCACTGTTTTTTTGTGGTGGGGTCCAGCTGAGATATAGATATGCATCAATTTTGGGCTCAACCCCTAAAATGAGCTAGGAAAAAAAAAAAACCCAGATGAACGCCATGGATAAAGCACATACATTCACGGTGGGCCCAACAGTTTACTCAATACGATGAAGCCTACTAATTTACTCAGTAGGCAATCCCCCTCCTGAAGTGGATTGCAATCTGCTGTGGGGCCCACCATGATTTATGGGTTTTATCCATGTTGTCTATCGATTTTGGCAGATCATTTTAGGGCGTTAGCCCAAAATGAGGCCGTTCGGAGGCTCAAGTGGTGTGGATTAAACGCCCACCATTAAAAACTTTATAGGAGCCGCAGAAGTTTTGGATCAAGCTGACATTTGTGTTTTCCCTTCATCTAGGTCTTCGGGTTAGATGGAAAATACACATCACTGTGTGCCCAAGGAAGTTTCAGCAGTAGGCATCATTATCATTGCTGCATTGCTGCTTCCTGTGGTGTGGTCCACATGAGCCTTGGATGTATGATCAAATGATCTTCCAAAATGGATAAACACCATGGATGAAACCCATACATCACGGTGGACTCCAAAGAGACCCTACATGGGCCGATTACTGTCCAGGTGGGGCGGCAGGATGCAATCCGCTTCCTTCCTGCATGGTAGAAGAGGATGATGGGGTTTTTTCCCCGTCTTCGACCGGTCCTGAGCCCCGCTCGACCGGTCGTGGGAGGCGCTCGACCGGTCGTAGGTTCGAGCCCTGGCACGACTCAAAGTCCAGCGAGTAATTTTGCTGTTTTTTTACTGTAGCTAGGACTGGTCGAGGGTGAGTTAGGACTGGTCGAGGGTGGCTACGACCGGTCGTAGGAAATCCAGGACCGGTCGTAGGTTACGCAGTTTGTTCCGCGATTTTGCGCGAAACTGCGGATTTGAGTCCTTTCGCAACTGGGATGCGGAAAGGAGTTTCCCAAAACTATAAAAGGGGGTTGCCTAGGGTTTTTCTAGGTATCACAAAATAGCAAGAGGGTTTCCTAAAGCTTTGCAAGGGATTTGCTAAAGGGTTTAGGGCTATCAAAGGTGAGAGAGAGGGAGAAAGAGAGAGAGGAAGCTTATAGAAGGGAGGTTCTGCTCGTGGAGGTTCTCTACTTTGCAATCTACATCTCAGCGCTTCTATATCCTCGTAATCGGTTAGATCTCTCCGTTTTCTCTATTTCTCTTATTGTTTATCCACTCCTGCGTGAGTGAAGAAGGTTGTAAACGTTCTACTTCATAGTGGATTGTTGATCTGGACGAGGTCCCGTGGTTTTTACCTCTTTGAGGGTTTTCCACGTAAAAATCTCTTGTGTGGTGTGTGATTGATGCTTTGATTTATTTCATTGCTTTTATTATCCATAATTCTGGTTTGTTACGGGAGGCTAGATCCTAAGGTTTGTGCAAGGCATCCCAACAAAGTGGTATCAAAGCTAAGTTCATTGAACGGGTAGGATCGGTTTTGAATTATGGAAGGTGGCTCAAGGATGATCAGCCTCAATGGTTCTAACTGGACCATATGGAAAGCTAAGATGGAGGACTTGCTTTACTGCAAGGACCTATATTCTCCAATCTCAGGCATATCAGCAAAATCCAAGGATATGACTGATGATGATTGGAAGAAGACGGACCGAAAGGCGGTGGGGTTTATTAGACAATGGTTGGATGATTCTGTGTTCCACCATGTGTCTACGGAAACCTCAGCCGAAAGCCTATGGCTAAAATTACAAGGGCTGTATGAGAGGAAGACAGCCGGTAATAAGATATTTCTGATAAGGCGACTTGTGAATCTCAAGTTCAAGGATGGTGGTTCTGTGGCCGAGCACATGAATGAGGTCAGCAATATAGTGAACCAACTCACCTCTATGAAGATGGTCCTGGATGATGAATTGCAGGCTTTACTATTGCTTAGTTCATTGCCTGACAGTTGGGAGACATTGGTGGTGTCTCTAAGCAACTCCGCGCCAGACGGAAAGATATCCATGGAACAGGTAACTAGCTGTCTCTTCAATGAGGAGACAAGGAGGAAGTCTCAGGGGTCTACTCAGCAAGAGGCTCTTGTGACACAGGAACGGGGGAGAGGAAAGAACAGGAAGGGCGGGAAGGCCCGAGATAAATCAAGAGGCAAGTCGAGCAAAGAAAAGATGTTGAATGCTGGAATTGTGGCAAGAAGGGCCACTATAAGCATGAATGTCGTAAGAACGACAAGAAAGGAAAAGGGAAGGAAGATGAATCAGATTCCACTGCGGTCGCTTCAGATGGCGACATGGTAGTTATTCTTTCTACAAGTCACGATGTATGTCTCACGGCTACGAGTCAGGGCACCGACTGGGTGATAGACTCGGGAGCTTCTTTTCATGCGACTCCACACAGGGACTCCTTCACAAGCCACAAGTCAGGTGACTATGGGACTGTGAAGATGGGAAATTCTGGCGTATCAAAGATCGTGGGAGTCGGTGATATTTGTGTGAAAACTGATGTGGGCTGCACATTGGTTCTCAGAGATGTGAGGCATATCCCAGACCTTCGCCTCAACTTGATGTCGACGGGAAGGTTGGATGATGATGGCTATGAAAGCCGGTTCGCTGGTGGGCGCTGGAAGCTCATCAAGGGTTCATTGATCGTGGCTAGAGGAAAGAAGTGTTGCACCCTGTACAAGGCAAGTGTCAGTATGTGCAAGGGTGGGTTGAACGCAGCGGGAGATTCAGCTATTGACATGTGGCACAGGCGTCTAGGCCACATGAGTGAAAAAGGGCTTCAGGTACTAGCAAAGAAGCAGCTCCTTCCAGACATGACAGGTATGCCTCTTAAAACCTGTCTTGATTGTTTATCAGGGAAACAGCATAGAGTTTCATTCGTTAAAACTGCTTCTCATGTTAATAAAGTGCATGCATTAGATTTGGTTTATTCTGATGTTTGTGGTCGTATGAGGACAAAAACCTTGGGTGGGGCATTGTATTTTGTTACTTTTATAGATGATGCATCTAGGAGGGTTTGGGTTTATGCTTTGAAATCCAAGGACGAGGTCTTTGGTGTGTTTAAATTGTTTCATGCTATGGTCGAGAGAGAGACAGGTAGACCATTGAAGTGCATCCGTACTGACAATGGTGGTGAATACATTGGCGACTTTCATGAGTACTGCAAGTCCCAGGGTATACGGCATGAACAGACGGTTCCCAAGACCCCCCAGCATAATGGTGTAGCTGAGCGAATGAATCGCACCATTGTTGAGAGAATCAGATGCATGTTATCCCATGCGAAGTTGCCCAAGACGTTCTGGGGGGAAGCAATGCGCACGGCGGTGTATTTGATAAACAGGTCTCCATCAGCCCCGTTGAATGGAGAAGTGCCTGAGAAGGTGTGGACTGGACAGGATCCATCGTACAGTCATCTCAGGGTGTTTGGATGCAGGGCATCCGTTCACGTACCAAAGGACGAGAGGTCTAAGCTCGATATGAAGATCAGGCAGTGTGTGTTCTTGGGGTACGGTGATGAAAAATTCGGTTACAAGTTATGGGATCCGACCGAGAAGAAGCTCGTCAGGAGCAGAGATGTGGTTTTCTTTGAAGATCAGTGTATCGAAGACATTGGTAAGCCAGAGAAGAACCAGCCTAGTTCAGGTGAGCTAGAGGACATGGATCCGATTACTCCTCCCGTGGTGCCTGATGACGGGGGAGTACAGCAAGGTGCAGAGGACGAGGGAGTTCCTTCAGAAGATGGACCAGGGGAGCAGCCCCCACTTGATCCACCTGTTGAGCCACAGGTGAGGAGGTCATCTAGGGACAGACAGCCGTCCAAGAGGTACTCGCCGCATGAGTATATTATGCTAACCGATGGGGGAGAGCCAGAAGATTATTCTGAGGCCCTAGCCGACGAGCATAAGGAGGAGTGGTTGAAAGCTATGCAAGAGGAGATGGAATCCTTGCATAAGAACCACACCTATGACATGATGAAATTGCCTAAGGGCAAGAAAGCTTTGAGCAACAAGTGGGTGTTCAGAAAGAAGGTTGAGCAGAAAAATTCACAGACGAGGTTTAAGGCCAGACTTGTGGTGAAAGGGTTTGGTCAGAGGAAAGGCATAGACTTCGAGGAGATATTCTCACCAGTGGTGAAGATGACATCCATACGGGTGTTGCTTGGGTTGGCGGCTAGCATGGATCTGGAGATAGAGCAGTTAGATGTTAAAACTGCCTTTCTCCATGGTGACCTGGAAGAAGAGATCTACATGCACCAACCAGAGGGGTTCGAAGTCAAGGGCAAGGAGCATATGGTGTGTAGGCTGAGGAAGAGCTTGTATGGGCTGAAACAAGCTCCACGGCAATGGTACAAGAAGTTCAATTCGTTCATGTTACAGCATGGGTATGACAGAACGGAGTCGGACCACTGTGTGTTCACGCGTAAGTTCTCAGACGGTGATTTCTTAGTTCTGCTGTTATATGTTGATGACATGCTCATCATGGGAAAAGACATCAAAAAGATTGACAGGCTGAAACAGGAGTTGGGCAAGTCTTTTGCGATGAAAGACTTGGGCCCGGCTAGACAGATCCTAGGAATGGAGATAACCCGTGACAGAAGTAGCAGGAAGCTTTGGCTGTCACAAGAGCGGTATATTGAGAAAGTCCTAGAGCGGTTCAATATGAATGCAGCGAAGCCGGTCAGTATTCCACTGGATGGTCACTTCAGATTGAGCGACAGGCAGTGTCCCAAGACGAAGACAGAGGTGGAAGAGATGCAGAAGATACCCTACGCGTCAGCTGTAGGAAGTTTGATGTATGCTATGGTGTGTACACGCCCAGACATAGCATATGCGGTTGGTGTTGTCAGCCGGTATCTTGCCAATCCTGGCAAAGAGCATTGGGCAGCAGTAAAGTGGATACCGAGGTATCTAAGAGGCTCATCCAGGTTGAGCCTATGCTATGGTGACGGTAAACCTGTGTTAGAGGGCTACACAGATGCAGATATGGCAGGTGACATAAATTCCAGGAAGTCTACATCGGGGTTCATGTTCACGTTTGCAGGGGGAGCGGTTTCTTGGCAGAGCAAGCTACAGAAGGTCGTAGCATTGTCGACGACAGAGGCCGAATACATCGCAGTCACAGAAGCATGTAAAGAGATGCTTTGGATGAAAAGGTTCCTGCAGGAACTTAGCCTAAAGCAGGAGGAGCACGTGGTCTATTGCGATAGTCAAAGTGCTATACACTTGAGCAAGAATCCAAGTCAGCATTCCAAGTCGAAGCACATAGAGATTCGGTATCACTGGATCAGGGATACTTTGGAACAGAAGGTGTTACAGCTTGAGAAAGTCCACACGGACGATAATGGGTCAGACATGATGACCAAGGCTTTGCTCAAGGGCAAGTTTGAGGTTTGTAGAAACCTGGCTGGCTTGAAGAAGGTGGATCCCTCCTGGGTCAAAAAGGGGGAGATTTGATGGGGTTTTTTTCCCGTCTTCGACCGGTCCTGAGCCCCGCTCGACCGGTCGTGGGAGGCGCTCGACCGGTCGTAGGTTCGAGCCCTGGCACGACTCAAAGTCCAGCGAGTAATTTTGCTGTTTTTTTACTGTAGCTAGGACTGGTCGAGGGTGAGTTAGGACTGGTCGAGGGTGGCTACGACCGGTCGTAGGAAATCCAGGACCGGTCGTAGGTTACGCAGTTTGTTCCGCGATTTTGCGCGAAACTGCGGATTTGAGTCCTTTCGCAACTGGGATGCGGAAAGGAGTTTCCCAAAACTATAAAAGGGGGTTGCCTAGGGTTTTTCTAGGTATCACAAAATAGCAAGAGGGTTTCCTAAAGCTTTGCAAGGGATTTGCTAAAGGGTTTAGGGCTATCAAAGGTGAGAGAGAGGGAGAAAGAGAGAGAGGAAGCTTATAGAAGGGAGGTTCTGCTCGTGGAGGTTCTCTACTTTGCAATCTACATCTCAGCGCTTCTATATCCTCGTAATCGGTTAGATCTCTCCGTTTTCTCTATTTCTCTTATTGTTTATCCACTCCTGCGTGAGTGAAGAAGGTTGTAAACGTTCTACTTCATAGTGGATTGTTGATCTGGACGAGGTCCCGTGGTTTTTACCTCTTTGAGGGTTTTCCACGTAAAAATCTCTCGTGTGGTGTGTGATTGATGCTTTGATTTATTTCATTGCTTTTATTATCCATAATTCTGGTTTGTTACGGGAGGCTAAATCCTAAGGTTTGTGCAAGGCATCCCAACAGAGGAAACTGTAATTATTGCAGACTTGATTTCTTCTACCATGGAATTCTCCAAAAGAAATTGTGTTGTCTTTTGCATGCTATGATAAAATGATGGGAAGACATCGTCCAAAAACAAAAACATTTTAATACCACATCAATATCCAAACACAACATTTTGAAATTTCTTTTGGAAAGATTAAGAAGCTGAAATCAAACTTGTAACCTGAGAACAACACCTGGATCTTACAAGATCAATGGGTTATTAATCATTGTAAATTTGCCTCCTTTATTCTGAAATCTGAATATCAGATATACATTGAACTGGACAAGATGGGCTCCTATATTGCTTTTGATTCTTTTACGTTCAGACAATCCAGCAGTTTGAAGTTGCAAGCACTTGAAGCCCACGGCTACGCATGTAATTACCCCACTTGCTTTCAAAATGTTATTGTGCTTCTCATTGGCTGCCACTAGCTCAGCAGCAATCCCGGGTTCATTTGCGGAATGGCCCGCATCCTGGACGATCTGTTTCAGACATGTTAAGGATGTATCAGTGCCTGTCTTATTGTGTATTTTGGCTATGCTATAAAAAATATATATATAGAATTTAAATGTGTATTTGAATATGGAGCAAATGCGATTACTCTTCAGTGGATGGTAGAGCAGTTGATTAAGGGCTGCCTGTCCAGAGCGTCCTACAAATGCAGGCGGACACATGCATCCATTGCCTCAAGTGAGATAATGGGTCCTACCTCTTATCATTGCATTATCATTTTGGGGCAGTTTTTGCAGACAGTATCATTTAGTGCAACCCTTCATCTGCATTTTGTGGATGCTCCAAATGGCTGTCTTGGCAAGATGTGTCTGGGGCCACAGTCCACCTCACTCTCATTCTTGGCCGGCGCACCCAAACAGGCCCCATGGTTTCTCTAATATCATCTTAAAAGATTAAAAAAGATGAAACAAATTCCCAACCCTCTGATCTGATCAAATGGCCGGCTGGTCAATAAAATATTTAACACGTAGAACCCAAATGTTGATGGTGATTTACAGGACTCTCTGAAAGGGGACTCAAAAATGTGGAAAGTATAATATCCCAAGGACACCAATATAGGAAAATGTAAAAACGTAGACGTGCATTGTCAGTTTCTAAAAGCACGCCACTTCCAAAACAGTATTGTCTTGGCAAGCATGCATGTAACGACGTTTCGATGTGGCAAAACCATACGGCATGCATGTGCCACGAGGCTCCGGCAGGAGAAGATATTCCATGTGGAAGTGTTATTTAACACAGTGCCAAAAGAGGAAAATAGCCAAGCAACAGTCACTATACGTGCCAACAGGCATGTATAGCATGCTGCAACTTGCACCGACTGTTGGCATGTATGACACACTTTCCAAAAGCAAGGGGCTTTTGAATGAAAAACCTAAAGGAAGAGATCAAATAGCAATCTGACCTTTAATTCTGCCTCTGGCCATGCTCTGTGAAGATCCCATGCCGACATCATTGGGCAGCACATATCATATCTTCCCTGTGTAGTTGTTCAAGATACAAAATGAGCTGCAATCAAACTTGGAAATGGATTTTTCTCAAACTGCATTTAATGTCAAGCTACACAATGGCATCTTACAAAAACATGCTTCCTTCTACTAATGCATCCATCGAACCAGTTTGGCCTGGAAGCTAAAGGTTAATATTGACATCAGATCATGATGGTGGCACCATTTGGTCTGGTCCAAACTGGCAAGTGAACCTGATTGGACTGAGCTGTCTGCTTCAATAGCTCAGCCTCTAGTTTGATTTTTAAAACATCGGTGAGTATGGATATTGAAACGATGAGGTCTAGAAAGCAAAAGGAGGCTGGATCCAATACAAATTTTTAGCGTACAAATCGATGTGTGAGGCTACAAACATTTCTAGGATAACCTTAACATACTAATAAACGTGTGAGGGCTACCATGATGTTTTAATGACATCCAAACAGCCCATCATGTTTGGTTGCTAATGTTGCTTTTGGTAGCCAAAAATTGATCTAATCAAAATCTTGGGTGGGCCACACCACATGGAACAGTTGGGATGGGGATGCCCACCATCAAAAACCTTCCAAATTGTATGTGGGGCATGTTTGGTCGCAAATGTTGCCCTTGGTACCCAAAAATGTATCGATCAAAAACTCAGGTGGACCATATCACATGGAACAGTTGAGATGGGGATGGCCACCATTAAAACCTTCCAGATTGTATGTAGGGTCCACCATGTTTTGTCTATGCCAAATAATCCACTCAGAAGATGCATCCAAAAGAGATGAATGGAGACCCAAATAATAAGGCCATTCCAAAATTCAGGTGGGCCACACCATGTGATTTTAGATGTCTTACTATGATTTTACATGGTGTGGTCCACCTGAGTTTTGGGAAGTCTGTATTTTTGGGATCCAAGGAGAACATTGGGAGGCGTACGTGATGGACAGATTGGATGTCATTAAGACACACAATGGAGCCCACACTTCGATTTGTACATTAAGCTTATCCTAGAAATACTTGTATTTGATCCGGCCTCACGAAAAAATGTCTATGAATTTGAAATGTTTATCATCGAACCATAAGCAAAAAGAAAAAGATAAAAAAAGGAAACTTGAAAAGAACAATGCATGTGAAGTTTCTTTTCTTTTCTTTTATTTATTGTTATTATTATTATTTGGAGAGGCTAAATTTGAATTCTTTGTAGTACTATGATAGTCATGGTTTTAAGAATTGGCAACTTGGACAGCCTATCTGGTCCTAAGTTGGGTTGCACCGTCCAAGTTGGGAGCGGCCCGGGTCCCAATTTCCAATTTTATGGGGTCCATTGTTCGGTAATATAGACCATGTTCTGTGGATTTGCATCTTGGATGGAGCATGCCCCAAAAAGATTACCAAATTGGAAGAATCCAAAGACCTATATTAGGACATTTTTCAGTTGAATGCTCATTGTTGTTATTTCTCTCTTCTTAACCGTCTATTTGTAGGCCACAAATTGAAAGGTCAGTTTGTCTTATTGAGAGAATATTGAGGCATAGCCTATCCACAGGGGGGTGTGCAATGACACCATTTAGGATTGCCAAATCACAGCAGCCCACTTGCCATAAATAAAAACATGAATAGATTGTACAGATTCTCGGGCAAACAAGTTTCTCGGGTCGGTTTGCCCCACTCTGCCATTTCAATAAATAAGTTGCTCAGGTTGGCTTGGCTGTATCTCCCAAGTTTGGGACTCGTCCAAGTCAACCTGAGTCAGCCTTGGGTTTTAAGACTTGTGTAATCAACCTGTATCGGGTCCAAACCAAATCCAAGTTGACTTAGACTTGTCCGAGTCTTGGAAAGCATGATAATGGTACTACTACTATTTATTATAATAGTGTCTGCTGCTGCTGCTGCTACTATGCCTGCCTGCTGCTGCTATTCGAAAGATACATATATATGAAGTTTATTATATCGTCTTTGTAATTACAAGTTCTGAAATAAGTCGTCAAGCAACAAACTGCCTAAATGAGGAAGTTGGTGCAAGCTCAAACTTGCAGTTGATATAGACAACTGAGGACTAGCCTCTAGTTATGTGAATTATTGAGGGAAACTTCACATGGAATATGTCAAATGGAGGAATGCTATGGAGATGAGCGCAAGGAGAGATTGAAGAGGTGAATTATGACATGCATTTGTGAGATCTGGACCAATCATTAGGTGGAGACAAATTTGAAAATTCCAGGCCAAACTTGTCTGAGGAAAATGAACAGTTAGAAAGCATACACTAACGGCCTATATTCACAGTCCATATGCTGCCCACCTGATGAGTAGACCAACATGTGTACTGAGATCACTGCTTCGATCTCTCCTGGCACAGATTGCTTAAGCATTTCTCATATCACATGCTACCATATCCCAATGAATGGCTCAAGGAAGTAGATGATTTACCTGCACAATTACTGTTTGAATATAACGTATCTTTTCAATATTGTCCAACAGGAATGAATCTGAGGGCAGAAATCCCTTACTCACAAAGTAATGGTTTTCAATCCGTGATGCCTGCATATTGCAAACATTGTTAACAGTGACCATTTCAACCACTCAAAAGGAAGGTTTCAATGCAAAGAAGTCATCATCTCAGCAAATAGCTTCCGTCACCATATGCTTATACGAAAAAATATAGTGAACAACGAATTCTTGAAATAACATTGACGGACAGATTCCCCAAGTTGGTCTACATGAAGTTTAATCTAGCAAAGTTGCTCTTTTGAATGCATCTTAGTTTTTATCCCCTTCTCATCTGCATTTGCAGGAAGAGATCCCATATTGTATGTTGTTTACAATGACATAGTTTGATTGACAAGATGAAGGTGTTGCGCAGCATGCCAACAACGCAGTGGGCCTAGATCCAATCTCAGGCCTCACTCACAAACGATAAACAGGAAGAAATATAAAGTAGAAACAGATCAAAACAATCCAAAACAAACCACAAGACAAGATATACGTGGAAAAATCCCAATCTAGGGTAAAAAACCACAGATGCAAACTTCCACTATGAAGAACAAAAATTACAAGGCAATATACTAACCTCTCCCTTGAAAGTACAGAGAAAATCCCTTGCCCACACCTCAGAAATATTTTCCAATATTCACCTTAACCCTAGAATAGCCCTAGGGACCCCAATTTATAGTTTTGGCAACTTCCCTTTCTGCATCCCAGTTGTGAAAGGACTTGCGACACGAAATCCGCGAAACTCCTTTCCACATCCCAGTTGCGAAAAGACTTGCAACACGAAATCCGCGCATGTGGCTCCACTTCTCAACAATCTCCCACTTGGAGACACACCGCCATAAACCTTTGTCTTCTTCATCCTGAGTGCACCACCTCCTCGTCTTCAATCCTGAAGACCAATCAAAGTTGAACAGAGCTTCAGCTTCTTTCGTGTGACCGCCTTGGTCAACATATCCGTAGGATTCTCATTTATATGAATCTTCTCCAGAGCAATCGATCCATCTTCCAGTAACGAACGTATGAAGTGATATCTGATGACAATATGCTTGGTCTTCGAATGAAAGGCTGAATTCTTGGCCAAGTGTATTGCACTCTGATTGTCACTGTACAGTTTGCAATCTGCTTACTTCTTACCCAACTCTTCCATGAAACCTTGCATCCACACCATCTCCTTACATGCTTCTGTAGTCACAACATATTCTGTTTTTGTCGTACTGATAGATACTATCTTCTGTAACTGAGAGACCCAACTGACTGCAGCACTACCCAGAGTAAAGACATAACCTATAGTGCTTCTCCTGTTGTCAATATCTCCTGCCAAATCTGAATCCACGTAGCCTTGTAGCTTGATTTCTGATCCACCATAGCACATCCCTACATCCTTAGTATCTACCAAATATCTAACGATCCACTTCACAGCTTCCCAATGTTCCTTCTCGGGGTTGTTCATGAACATGGTAACAACTCCCACTACTTGAACAATGTCTGGCCTCGTGCTCATCATAGCATACATGAGACTCCCAATAGCTGAAGCGTATGGGACTTTAGCCATGTAGTCCCATTCCTCCTGCGTTTTTGCCCCTTGCTCCTTAGATAGCTTGAAGTGGTTGGCTAATAGAGTGCTAACCGGCTTAGCACCTCCTATGTTGAATCGGTTAAGTACCTTGGCTATGTACTTTGCCTGTGACAAAATTAGTTTTTTGTTTTTCCTGTCACGCTTTATCCTCATGCCTAGGATTTGTTTTGCAGCTCCTAAATCCTTCATGGCAAATTCTCTAGACAGTCGTCTTTTGATATCTGAGATGTCCTTCATGCTTGAACCGGCCACAAGCATCTCATCAATGTACAGAAGAAAAATGATGTATGACGTATCAAACTTCTTCAAGTAAGAACAGTTGTCTGCATGACATCTCCTAAAGCCGTTTCCCGACATGAAACTGTCAAACTTCTTGTACCACTGCCTCGGGGCCTGCTTCAGGCCATATAAACTCTTCTTCAGTCTGCACACCTTGTTCTCCTTTCCTGGTGCCACGTATCCGTCGGCTGATGCATATATATCTCTTCTTCAAAGTCCCCATGAAGAAAGGTTGTCTTAACATCTAGCTGCTCTAGATGTAAGTCCTCTGTAGCCACTATACTCAAGACCATGCGAATCGTAGATATTTTCACCACAGGTGAAAATATTTCAGTGAAATCGATACCTGCCTTTTGTTGAAACCCTTTCACAACCAGTCTAGCCTTGTACCGTTTCGAACCATTGTGCTCCTCCTTCAATCTGTAAACTCACTTGTTATGAAGAGCTTTCTTACCCTTAGGTAGAGTGACTAGCTCCCATGTACGATTAGACTCAAGAGAGTCCATCTCCTCATCCATGGCCTGCTCCCACTTAACCCGTGTATCTGACTATAATACCTCTTCAAAACACTCTGGCTCACCATTATCTGTCAGCAGTAGATAATATAAAGAGGGTGAATATCGGACCGTGGGTCTCCTCTCCCGAGTAAACCTCCTCACAACCGGTGTATGTGGATCTGCCTCATAATGCTCCTGTGCATGATCATCCTATGACGTTGTAACACCCGTGTCCGATAACTCTTCCAACTCTACAAATTCCTTTTCTTCAGCCTTATTTTCCTGCACACCGTCCTTATGCATCACTTTTTCATTGAAGGCTACGTCCTTGCTTCTGATGATTTTCTTGTTTTCTGCATCCCAAAACCTGTAGCCAAAATTATGCTGCCCGAGCCTATAAACGTGCACCTCATGGACTTCGCCTCCAGCTTGTTTCTGTGCTCTGCATCAATGTGAACATATGAAGTGCAACCGAACACTCTGAGATGTGCAAGGTTCATGTAAGACCCGTATCCTAGTTCGTACTGTTCCGATGAATCCTGCGATTATTTTCGTCGAAGTCCGGCAATCCGCGACCGATAATCGACGTTGCGATCGATCGTAAGTCGTATCCTTTAGATTCGAGTCGGTTTAATCCGAGACCTGTATCAGTGCGACCGCACCGTCGCTGCGGTTCCAACACCGCGTCTCGTGCGTCAATCCGACGCTTAGATCATAAGATGTGGACCATGCATTATAATGACCGTGGACCGCACATTGCGGGACCCACCTATCCCATGTGGCACCAATCCCTAGGTAATTATGAGGGTGATGGATGACATCACCCTAAGCTATAGCCACCCTACACCCCTAGCCTAAGCTATAGCCACCCTACACCCCTAGCCTAAGTTATAGCCACCCTACACCCCTAGCCCTCTTACAAGCATTTAATGCTAGCCACCCTCTCTTACAAGTCATCATTGCCTACCTAAGCTACTCTCCCTCTCTCTTATCTCTCCCTCCCTCTCCTTTATTTCTCATTCATTCATTTTCAAAGCAACACCAAGAGCAAAGAGAGCTCCCACGTCCAAGCCTTCCATGGAAAAAAAATGACCTTGTGTGGCCCACCTTTCCCTTCCCAAAACCTCCCATCCTAGCCCTTGATTTCCCATCTCCACCGTCAAAGAGGAGCACAAGAAGGTTGACGTTCCAACGGACCGAAGAAGATCGACGGTGGGTGCTTCTATAGGTGTAGATTTCTTGTTTTGATGATGGGCCAAGTGAGGCCTACCGATCAATGGTATGGATCTCATTTTGGACCCTAAATGTGGCCAATGGTCCACTTTGATTTCAAGATCAATCCATGATGGGGCCATTCTCCATGGACCCCATCATGATGTTTACTTTCTTTGCATAACATGGCCATTTAGACCATCCATTTCGGTGGAGAACGGATCTCCACCGTTGATTTTGATCGGTGGGCCCATAAGAAATGGGACCCACTTAATGTATGTTGTAGATCATGTAACAGAGGGCCCATAATATCGGGGTCCCTCCATCACACGTGTGTCCCACTTTCTCTCTCTCTCTCTCTCTCTCTCTCTCTCTCTCTCTCTCTCTCTCTTTCATTTTTTCTTTTCTTGTGATGTTATGATTGTGTGGCCCACTTGAATGAACCCCACAATGGAGCATGTATTGGATCCAAACCATCTAAAGGTGGGGCCCACTTTACATATGTATGGTGACTACACCACATCCCCATGTGGTGGCCCACCTAGGAAGGGCCCACCTCAAAGGCGTTGCACACCCAAACAAACAAAAAAAAAAAGAAGAAGAAAAGAGAGTCCAGGGACTCTCTGGACGTTTTAAAACCAAATACAAATGTCAGCCTTTTCTAAGGCATTGGAAGTGGGTGCTCATGTAGGCCTCACCTTGATGTATGTAGATGGTCCACGCCGTCCATTCTATTCTCCCGCCCATTTTAGGCGTTGAGTCAAAAGATGAGGCTGATCCGATAATCGAGTGGGCCTTACCATAGGAAACAGTGGTCTTTGCCGTTAAAACTTTGGAAAATGATTGCTGGGGTCCACGTGGAGCTTGGACCCACATTAAATTTAGTTTGGACGCTTAATTTTGTGGGACACATACAATGGACGGGGTAGATCTGGTTAATGTGAGTCCCACCTAGAATAACAAATTTTTTTACATTTGAGAAAAAGGTGGCAGGAACCTTGCTGCCATGACGTAACAAAAAAGGTGGTCCCCATTGGCCCTAGTTGTGGACCCCACCATGATGTATATTTTGTATTCACACCGTCCATGAGGTGGACCACCCCCTAAGGTGGATCCCCTCCAAAAATAAGCTCGATCCAACGCTCAGGTGGCCCACACCAGAGGAAACAGTGTGAATTGAACATATACCATTGAAACCCACTTGGGTCCATAGAAGTTTTGGATCAAGCTGAAATTTGTTTTCACCCTCCATCTGGGTCTGCGTGACCTTACGGGCGGGTTGGATGGAAAATAAACATTACGGTGGGCCCCACATGGGACCCACAATGATGCATGTGTTTATTACCACCGTCCGCCTGGACGGTGGTACCCACTGTGATGTTTTTGTTTCAAAACCCACCGTCCAGGGGACGGTGGGCGTGTGGGGTGTGCACGTGTGTGTGCACGTGTGTGGGTGGGTGCATGCATGTGTGTGTGTGTGTGAGTGTGTGATGTATATATATATATATGTATGTGTATATATATGTATATATAATATTATATCATATATAATATTGTATATATATATTATATATAAATTATATGTTATATTATTTATATTATAAGGGATGGTGGGCCTTCATGTGGGCCCCACCATGATACTTGTGTTGCATCCAAACAGTCCACCATTTGGCAAGCTTGTATTGAGGCTTGGGGCTAAAAATAAGATAGATTTATTTATCATGTGGACCACACTGTATAGTGACGATTGAACGTTCACCATTAGACCCTTGGGCCACCAAGTTCTTGGTGACCCTATGAACAGATGGTATGAGAAATAAATGTTATGGTGGGCCCTAGGAATTTTAATGGTGGAATTCTTTATCACCACTTACATTGGTGCGGCCCATTGATGTGGCCCATTTGATATGTATACGGCCCACTTGGTATATATAAGGCCCATGTGATTAGGCCCATCTGGGTGTATTTGTGGCCCGTTGTTGAGGCCCACCTTGATGTATATATGGCCCATGTGTTTAGGCTCATTCAATGTATTTGTGGCACATGTTACGAGGCCCATTGTGATGTTTCAAAGGCCCATGGGATATGGCCCATTGCAATATACCTAAGGCCTATTAATGTGGCCCACTTGATTTATATAAGGCCTATATGATGCGGCCCACTTGATGTATCCAAGGCCCATAGGTCGAGGCCCAACGGGAGGTCCTTAGGGTCCATTGCAATGTATGATTTTCCCATGGTTTGTGTAATGATGTCTTATAGCGGGCTATACCTTGAGAGCAATGTTGGTTTGACGTCCACATTGTAGAATAATGTTGGTTTAATGTCCGCATTATAACTCTCCCTAGGGTCCATTAGTAGGCCCACATTTGTTGATAGTTCACCACTTTATAACATGCTTAGTATAGCTCCATGATTCATACCCATACGCATCATATGCATGCTTGATATGAGTAGTGACTGAGCATAGTATACGCCATTGGGCAGACCACTTAGGGGACTCCTTATGAGGCGGAGTGTCCCACATTATCGCATTGTACACGCATGAATTGCTGCATGATTTGACGGTGTGATTCATGCATCTCGCATATGTGTGACTTGATCACTGCACGCCCTAGCGACATCAGGGCCGTGGCTCCACAGGCACATCGTGGATGGGCGTATTGGATACCGGAAATACTTTGTTCTAGCATTGTGGGCACTTAGGATGTCCTTGGGTGAAAATCCCAGAACCTTTTTGGTACCAGGAGGTGCTCCAACGTCTAGACCGAGTGGATACACGAGCGCCCGAGTGCCGAATACCAGTAGGCCGCGTCTCCCGCTGTGTCGTGGTCGGTTGGAAGGGGGTGTGGCCTTATCCGCCTGAGTGAGGGGGCTATAAGCTAGGCTGAGTTTGACCAGCTCACAAATGTGTCCGCTATCGACGAGCCGGGTAGGTATTGGCAGACTACTGGTCAGGCGGATAGTGTGGTCTCTTCCACTTGCTTGACTGTGCAGCTAGGGAGGAGGCAGTCAGTGTGAGCTGTATTAGACCCCGGTGATATCCAGAGAGGAACTGTACTGATATGTGTACTTATGAGTACTGGCACGCTTGCTTTGCATCTCGCATATGACATTTGGCTACATAGGCCTCGCATCGCATGGTCTTGGTATGACCGACAGCATTCATGCCTTGCATTACATAGCTTTATTATAGCTGATAGCATTTATGGACTTACCGCATATTTCCGCATTACTCTGATCTTGAACACTTGGCACTCGCCTTACACACACTTTCACCACCCTCTAAGCTTTTGTAAGCTTATGCACGATAGATGCGTACAGGTGGCGTTAGGTTGCAGCAGCGTTGAGCTCGGAGCGTGCAGCAGTCTTCTGGAGTTTTCTTTTGGAGTTTTCTTTGATATCATTACATTGTATTTTCCTTCCCGCATTGTACTTAAAAGTTTTTGATATAGTGGATATGTGGTGTTGATGTTTTGTGTCTTGGTTATGCTTGTAGTTATGCTCCATTACAAAAAAAAAATCATACTGAAAATCCTCCTTGTAGGATCCCAGGATCGGAATCTGGCGTATGGGCGCTGGGAGCCGAGAATGGGGTACTACGGAGGCTGTCAGCACCGAATTCGGCGATCGGGAATTGTGTGAGCCCGTTTTCCGAGTTTGGGGCGTGACAGAAGTTGGTATCAGAGCATAACCTGGGAATACCTGAGGATAACATCACATATCTGCTGATAGCTACACTACACTGTGTGATTGTTGAGAACTTAGAATGGTTAGACCCCCGAGTTCGAATAATTTAGAAACTCCCTGATATAGCTCCCTATCATGTGTGCATTCGAGAGTTCCCAAGGATGATATGCCCTTGTTCCTTCCTGTAGGACATGGCACCCAAGAGAGTGACCCGAGCGACTTTCGTTCCCTCGCTTGAGATTCCTGTTCCCCCAGCTGAGACTTCTGCACCCCCTTCCGAGTCTAGCGCAGCACCGACCATGTCCGTAAGTGCGGACCAGCTATTGCAGATGTTGCAAGCAATGACCGCTATTCTTCAGAAAGGAGACCGGAAGAGGAAGGACCCCTCCGGTAGCTCCCAGGTGCAGCGCTGTCGACGACTACAGAGGCATAAGAACCGTCCGTCCTTTCGAGCATTTACACCACCTAAACGTCAGTCCTCAAGTGTATGCTTCAGATGTGGTGTGACAGGGCACCGCATCTGGGAATGCCCCCACCCTCGGCAGCCCCTGCCACCCAGACCGTTCTCTGGTGCTTGCTTTGGGTGCGGTGGGATAGGGCATCGTAGGAGCGAGTGTTCCCTTCCTCAACAGCAGCAGTAGGATCCTCAGACATCAGGAGGAGTCGTCGATGATTTATGTGACTTGGCCCCTACACCATCTCGTTAGATTGCTTATGAATGATGCGCCTTGTGAGTTAGAGCCTGATATTTGTGGGCATTATCCCTATCCCTTAGATGTTTTATTATGACGATATGCTGCGTTTTGATTATATATGACGTTATGTTTCCTATTTTCTTATGAGTTACGTTTAGTTGCGATGGTAGTGTAAATTTCGAGGACGAAATTTTTATTAGGTGGGGAGAGCTGTAAGACCCGTATCCTAGTTCGTACTGTTCCGATGAATCCTGCGATTATTTTCGTCGAAGTCCGGCAATCCGCGACCGATAATCGACGTTGCGATCGATCGTAAGTCGTATCCTTTAGATTCGAGTCGGTTTAATCCGAGACCTGTATCAGTGCGACCGCACCGTCGCTGCGGTTCCAACACCGCGTCTCGTGCGTCAATCCGACGCTTAGATCATAAGATGTGGACCATGCATTATAATGACCGTGGACCGCACATTGCGGGACCCACCTATCCCATGTGGCACCAATCCCTAGGTAATTATGAGGGTGATGGATGACATCACCCTAAGCTATAGCCACCCTACACCCCTAGCCTAAGCTATAGCCACCCTACACCCCTAGCCTAAGTTATAGCCACCCTACACCCCTAGCCCTCTTACAAGCATTTAATGCTAGCCACCCTCTCTTACAAGTCATCATTGCCTACCTAAGCTACTCTCCCTCTCTCTTATCTCTCCCTCCCTCTCCTTTATTTCTCATTCATTCATTTTCAAAGCAACACCAAGAGCAAAGAGAGCTCCCACGTCCAAGCCTTCCATGGAAAAAAAATGACCTTGTGTGGCCCACCTTTCCCTTCCCAAAACCTCTCATCCTAGCCCTTGATTTTCCATCTCCACCGTCAAAGAGGAGCACAAGAAGGTTGACGTTCCAACGGATCGAAGAAGATCGACGGTGGGTGCTTCTATAGGTGTAGATTTCTTGTTTTGATGATGGGCCAAGTGAGGCCTACCGATCAATGGTATGGATCTCATTTTGGACCCTAAATGTGGCCAATGGTCCACTTTGATTTCAAGATCAATCCATGATGGGGCCATTCTCCATGGACCCCATCATGATGTTTACTTTCTTTGCATAACATGGCCATTTAGACCATCCATTTCGGTGGAGAACGGATCTCCACCGTTGATTTTGATCGGTGGGCCCATAAGAAATGGGACCCACTTAATGTATGTTGTAGATCATGTAACGGAGGGCCCATAATATCGGGGTCCCTCCATCACACGTGTGTCCCACTTTCTCTCTCTCTCTCTCTCTCTCTCTTTCATTTTTTCTTTTCTTGTGATGTTATGATTGTGTGGCCCACTTGAATGGACCCCACAATGGAGCATGTATTGGATCCAAACCATCTAAAGGTGGGGCCCACTTTACATATGTATGGTGACCACACCACATCCCCATGTGGTGGCCCACCTAGGAAGGGCCCACCTCAAAGGCGTTGCACGCCCAAACAAACAAAAAAAAAAGAAGAAGAAAAGAGAGTCCAGGGACTCTCTGGACGTTTTAAAACCAAATACAAATGTCAGCCTTTTCTAAGGCATTGGAAGTGGGTGCTCATGTAGGCCTCACCTTGATGTATGTAGATGGTCCACGCCGTCCATTCTATTCTCCCGCCCATTTTAGGCGTTGAGTCAAAAGATGAGGCTGATCCGATAATCGAGTGGGCCTTACCATAGGAAACAGTGGTCTTTGCCGTTAAAACTTTGGAAAATGATTGCTGCGGTCCACGTGGAGCTTGGACCCACATTAAATTTAGTTTGGACGCTTAATTTTGTGGGACACATACAATGGACGGGGTAGATCTGGTTAATGTGAGTCCCACCTAGAATAACAAATTTTTTTACATTTGAGAAAAAGGTGGCAGGAACCTTGCTGCCATGACGTAACAAAAAAGGTGGTCCCCATTGGCCCTAGTTGTGGACCCCACCATGATGTATATTTTGTATTCACACCATCCATGAGGTGGACCACCCCCTAAGGTGGATCCCCTCCAAAAATAAGCTCGATCCAACGCTCAGGTGGCCCACACCAGAGGAAACAGTGTGAATTGAACATATACCATTGAAACCCACTTGGGTCCATAGAAGTTTTGGATCAAGCTGAAATTTGTTTTCACCCTCCATCTGGGTCTGCGTGACCTTATGGGCGGGTTGGATGGAAAATAAACATTACGGTGGGCCCCACATGGGACCCACAATGATGCATGTGTTTATTACCACCGTCCGCCTGGACGGTGGTACCCACTGTGATGTTTTTGTTTCAAAACCCACCGTCCAGGGGACGGTGGGCGTGTGGAGTGTGCACGTGTGTGTGCACGTGTGTGTGCACGTGTGTGGGTGGGTGCATGCGTGTGTGTGTGTGTGTGTTTGTGTGTGATGTATATATATATGTATGTGTATACATATGTATATATAATATTATATCATATATAATATTGTATATATATATTATATATAAATTATATGTTATATTATTTATATTATAAGGGATGGTGGGCCTTCATGTGGGCCCCACCATGATACTTGTGTTGCATCCAAACAGTCCACCATTTGGCAAGCTTGTATTGAGGCTTGGGGCTAAAAATAAGATAGATCTATTTATCATGTGGACCACACTGTATAGTGACGATTGAACGTTCACCATTAGACCCTTGGGCCACCAAGTTCTTGGTGACCCTATGAACAGATGGTATGAGAAATAAATGTTATGGTGGGCCCTAGGAATTTTAATGGTGGAATTCTTTATCACCACTTACATTGGTGCGGCCCATTGATGTGGCCCATTTGATATGTATACGGCCCACTTGGTATATATAAGGCCCATGTGATTAGGCCCATCTGGGTGTATTTGTGGCCCGTTGTTGAGGCCCACCTTGATGTATATATGGCCCATGTGTTTAGGCTCATTTAATGTATTTGTGGCACATGTTACGAGGCCCATTGTGATGTTTCAAAGGCCCATGGGATATGGCCCATTGCAATGTACCTAAGGCCTATTAATGTGGCCCACTTGATTTATATAAGGCCTATATGATGCGACCCACTTGATGTATCCAAGGCCCATAGGTCGAGGCCCAACGGGAGGTCCTTAGGGTCCATTGCAATGTATGATTTCCCCATGGTTTGTGTAATGATGTCTTATAGCGGGCTATGCCTTGAGAGCAATGTTGGTTTGACGTCCACATTGTAGAATAATGTTAGTTTAATGTCCGCATTATAACTCTCCCTAGGGTCCATTAGTAGGCCCACATTTGTTGATAGTTCACCACTTTATAACATGCTTAGTATAGCTCCATGATTCATACCCATACGCATCATATGCATGCTTGATATGAGTAGTGACTGAGCATAGTATACGCCATTGGGCAGACCACTTAGGGGACTCCTTATGAGGCGGAGTGCCCCACATTATCGCATTGTACACGCATGGATTGCTGCATGATTTGACGGTGTGATTCATGCATCTCGCATATGTGTGACTTGATCACTGCACGCCCTAGCGACATCAGGGTCGTGGCTCCACAGGCACATCGTGGATGGGCGTATTGGATACCGGAAATACTTTGTTCTAGCATTGTGGGCACTTAGGATGTCCTTAGGCAAAAATCCCAGAACCTTTTTGGTACCAGGAGGTGCTCCAACGTCTAGACCGAGTGGATACACGAGCGCCCGAGTGCCGAATACCAGTAGGTCGCGTCTCCCACTGTGTCGTGGTCGGTTGGAAGGGGGTGTGGCCTTATCCGCCTGAGTGAGGGGGCTATAAGCTAGGCTGAGTTTGACCAGCTCGCAAATGTGTCCGCTATCGACGAGCCGGGTAGGTATTGGCAGACTACTGGTCAGGCGGATAGTGTGGTCTCTTCCACTTGCTTGACTTGCAGCTAGGGAGGAGGCAGTCAGTGTGAGGTGTATTAGACCCCGGTGATATCCAGAGAGGAACTGTACTGATATGTGTACTTATGAGTACTGGCACGCTTGCTTTGCATCTCGCATATGACATTTGGCTACATAGGCCTCGCATCGCATGGTCTTGGTATGACCGACAGCATTCATGCCTTGCATTACATAGCTTTAGTATAGCTGATAGCATTTATGGACTTACCGCATATTTCCGCATTACTCTGATCTTGAACACTTGGCACTCGCCTTACACACACTTTCACCACCCTCTAAGCTTTTGTAAGCTTATGCACGATAGATGCGTGCAGGTGGCGTTAGGTTGCAGCAGCGTTGAGCTCGGAGCGTGCAGCAGTCTTCTGGAGTTTTCTTTTGGAGTTTTCTTTGATATCATTACATTGTATTTTCCTTCCCGCATTGTACTTAAAAGTTTTTGATATAGTGGATATGTGGTGTTGATGTTTTGTGTCTTGGTTATGCTTGTGGTTATGCTCCATTACAAAAAAAAAATCATACTGAAAATCCTCCTTGTAGGATCCCAGGATCGGAATCTGGCGTATGGGCGTTGGGAGCCGAGAATGGGGTACTACGGAGGCTGTCAGCACCGGATTCGGCGATCGGAAATTGTGTGAGCCCGTTTTCCGAGTTTGGGGCGTGACAGTTCACTTCTTTCCCAGTCCACATTTCTTCTGGTAGCCCACCATCCAATGGTACTGAGGGACTTTTATTGATGAGATATGCGGCGGTATTGATAGCATCTGCCCAAAATGTCTTGGGCAACCCTGCATGTAACCTCATGCTCCTGGCATGCTCAAGGATGGTCCTGTTAATGCGCTCAGCCACACCATTCTGCTGCGGTGTACCTGGAATCATTTTTTTGATGTTTGATTCCACTTGTTGCACAATACTCCTCAAACCTTTTGTCACAATACTCTCCCCCATTATCAGTTCTGAGACATTTTACTGTTTTACCTGTCTCATTTTCTACCATAACTTTCCACTTCTTAAATACATCAAATACATTAGATTTGTGCTTTAAGAAATAAATCCACAGTTTTCTACTAGCATCATCAATAAAGGAAACAAAATAACATGAGCCACTAAGAGATGATACCTGTGCTGGTCCCCACACATCAGTGTGTACAAGCTCCAACAGATGCGTCTTTGGAGCGCATCCCATCTTCTTGACACTTACCCTCTTCTGCTTCCCATACACGCAGTCCTCGCAGAATTCCAAGTTAATAGACTTAGCCCTGGTAGTTTCCCTTTTGACAATAGCACTTTCATCCCTTTCTCACTCATATGTCCCAACCTCTGATGCCATAACTGCCCATTCACTCCAGTTGATGCGACTGCGAGTGAACTATACGATCCTGAAGTCACGTACAAAGTACCTTCTTTCTTGCCTCGAGATATCACCAAGGCACCTTTTGTAATCTTCCAGGAATCACTAGTGAATGTCGTCACATGACCGGTATCGGTCAACTGCCCTACTGAGATCAGATTTCTTCTCAAACTCGGTACATGTCTAACATCCTTCAATTTCAAAACCGTTCCGTCTTTCTGATTGACCTGAACGTCTCCCTTTCCAACTATACTGCATGGCTCATCATCACCCAGGTAGACTCTCCCAAAGTCACCTGACACATAATCACGCAGAACTTCCTTACACTAAGTGGCATGAAACAAAGCACCCGAGTCTATAACCCAAGACTCATTCCTCACATCAAGAGACAAGATCAACGTCTCTGTGTCACTCTCCTCAGACAGATTCATTGAATCCTTCCAGCCTTGAGAGCTTCCTTCTTGTTTCTTGAGTGCCCTGCAATCACGTTTCATGTGCCCCTTCTTGCCGCAATGCCAACACCCATCTTTGTCTTTCGGTCCCTTGGACTTCTTCCTCGACTTAGAACGCCCGTGTTTATTGTCTCCTTTGTTTAGCGATCTTCTTCTTCCTTCAATGTTTAGAGCATTCCCTGAATCCGCTGAAACTCCTGATGTCTTTCTTCTAGATTCTTCACTGAGAATTAGACCGGCCACATCATCAAATTTCAGCTTTGTCGACCCTGAAGAATTGCTCACAGCAATCACAAAACCATCCCATCTGTTTGGCAAACTGGATAAGATCAATAACGCTCTGACCTCATCCTCAAAAACAATGCCAACGGATTCCAACTGGCTCGTGACTGTATTGAACTCGTTTAGATGTTCAGCCACGCTCCCACCATCTGACATCTTCATGTTGAATAGTTGTTTCATAAGATGAACCTTGTTGGATGCTGAGGGTTTTTCATACATGGTGGCTAGGGCTTCAATTAATTCTTTTGTCGTTTTTACCTTGGATATATTGAAGACGACGCTCTTAGACAAAGAGAGTCGGATCATTCCTAAAGCCTTCCTATCCAGTAAAAGCCATTCATCATCTGTCATCTTTTCTGGTTTCTTCTCTTTTCCTCCTAGAGGAATATAGAGGTCCTTATACAGATAATCTTCCATCTGCATCTTCTAGAAGGTAAAGTTTGAACCATCAAACTTCTCAATTCTAGTTTTCCCATCTTCTGTCATCGCTCCCAATAGAACTAAACCAATAGCTCTGATACCAGTTATTGTGCAGTACGCTAACAACGCAGTGGACCTAGATCTAATCTCAGGCCTCACCCACAAACGATAAAAAGGAATAAATATAAACTAGAAACAGATCAAAGCAATCCAAAACAAACCACAAGACAAGATATACGTGGAAAAACCCCAATCTAGGGTAAAAAACCATGGATGCAAATTTCCACTATGAAGAACAAAGATTACAAGGCAATATACTAACCTCTCCCTTGGAAGTACAGAGAAAATCCCTTGCCCACGTATGGAGTAATAACTCAAAAAAGGGGATGATGATGATGGCAGAATGGAAAACTAGAATTGAGAAGTTTGATGGAGGAACAGGACTACAATATGGAGTAATAACTCAATTTAAGCATTGAAAATAAACTTAAAAACATTAATAGAAAATCTAATAATTAAATCACATTACCAATGTCTTCTTTAACTATAGAAATTACATTTAAATTTTTTTACTTGGGAATCATCCTCTCCAACCATTCATTCCTTTGAACAGGACTTACATGATCTAGGAACGTAGAAGCAAAATGCGGTCTTTCCGCAAGGAATGTGTATGCCCTATACATAATGTCAAAATCAATGGTTGTCAAATTCTCCAACTCGTCCCAGTCTTCCTGCTATTTTTAGTTTTGAATGAAACATATTCATCCATTGTTTCCTGCATGCGTTCAAACTTTTCAATAACAGTTGATGCAATAGAGGCATTCTTCTTCTTCTTTAATGGCCTTGGACCAGAGTTTCTCACATCCCTTTGACTGCTTCCTTTGCCATATTGATATTGACCTTGTGTTCCATTGGAATATACATCATTGGGTGATGCAAATGGTGTATATGATCCAGAGGGGTATGAGGACAATGGGATGTCATGAATGTAATGAGATGAATGGAGGACTTCTTCCTCAAGATCGGCTGTAGTTCGTGCTGCGTTCCCGGTTGCAGAATCGTCCCCACATTCAATATCAAACTGATCTAGCAGTGGGAATGGCTTGTTTCTGATATGAATAGCTTCAGGTTTTGCCTGTAAAACAAATGGAATTTAGTTAGTTTTCACTGTATATGAATGACTTCAAGTTTTGAATGAACTTCACCTTGATGAATTCATCACAAACGTCTGGTTCAGCAGTAACACATTTCCTTTCTTCATCCCAACCGAAGTCACTTTTGCTAAGTGCAAGCTTTACCAAGTTATATTTCTTTTTAAGCGTTCGTAACCGATTCCTGCACTTTTCTCCATCCACTTGCACAGAAAATGTCTCCATCACAATTTTTGCTACTTTATTCATACTAGCTTCTCGAAAAGCGTTGTCAGATTTTTTTTTCCAAGCGATACTTCCTCAACTAAGGCGTTTACCATACATTCATCCATGTATGATGTCCAGTTAATTTGTGCCTTTCGGCCACTGCTGCTTACCTTCGCATTTCGTGACATACCTTAAAACATTGCACATTTAAACATTACAAATATGTAAAGCCACGTAAGATGTAGAAATATTATATAAATTGCAAAATGATGTAGAAATATTATATAAATTGCAATAATCTTTCTATCAACATCCACATTCTAAAAATAATAATAATAATAATAATTCAAAATTAACTAATTGATGTTCTGTTCTGACTTATATGATTCCCACATAGCTTACGCAAGTCCAAGTCGAAATTCTCTCCATCTTTGTTTTTCCCTCCTAGCAGTCGCAGATTCATTTCGGAAGTCGCATTCATTCTCCTCCTCACTACTCTCATTACCTTCATCTTCATGCATCTCATTTTCATCTTCATCATCACCGATATCATTGTTACTTTCAAAATCAAGCTCTTGATCACGTTTTTAATTGATAATATGTATTTCTTTTTAAGCGTTCGTAACCGATTCCTGCAATTTTCTCCATCCACTTGCACAGAAAATGTCTCCATCACAATTTTGCTACTTTATTCATACTAGCTTCTCAAAAAGCGTAGTCAGATTTTTTTCCTAGCGATACTTCCTCAACCAAGGCGTTTACCATACATTCATCCATGTATGATGTCCAGTTAATTTGTATCTTTCGGCCACTGCTGCTTGCCTTCACATTTCGTGACATACCTTAAAACATTGTACATTTAAACATTATAAATATGTAAAACCACGTAAGATGTAGAAATATTATATAAATTGCAAAATGATGTAGAAATATTATATAAATTACAATAATCTTTCTATCAGCATCCACATTCTAAAATAATAATAATTCAAAATTAACTAATTGATGTTCTGTTCTGACTTATATGATTCCCACATATCTGATGCAAGTCCAAGTCAAAATTCCCTCCATCTTTGTTTTTCCCTCCTAGCAGCCGCAGATTCATTTCGGAAGTCGCATTCATTCTCCTCCTCACTACTCTCATTACCTTCATCTTCATGCATCTCACTTTCATCTTCATCATCACCGATATCATTGTTATTTTCAAAATCAAGCTCTTGATCACGTTTTTCATTGATAATATGATTATGTAAGATACAACATGCAGCGACTATATTAACTTGTGTATTTAAAGGATAGCCTGAAGCAATCTTTAGTATGGGAAATCGTGCCTTCAATACTCCAAAAGTGCATTCTATAGCATTTCGCAATGAGGAATGACGAAGATTAAACAATTCTTCCTTTGTCCTAGGTTGACAACCTTGCCTAAATTCTTTTAGATGATACCGAACGCCACGGAATGGTGCTAAAAAACCCAGCGCATTCGCAAAACCAGCATCTACTAAGTAATATTTGCCTTAAAAAAAAATACACCTTAAAAGCCATGTAAATGTAATTTACTTATTAATAAATAAATATGTATATCTATATGTCTACTTAGATTAGTACCTGCTGGGACAATCAATTTGTGTTGTCGGTTAAGAGCATCTGCTAGTATTCGTGAATCTGATGACGATCCCTCCCACCCCACTAGTACATATTGAAATGTTAAATCAAAAGAGCAGCTTGCTAACACATTTTGGAAAATAAATCCCTTTCGATTACGCCACTTGGCTTGCTCTTTTATACTGATCATCGCTGGAATATGTGAGCAGTTTATGGCTCTAACACAATCCTTAAAGTACGGGAAAAATCTCGTACTATTCATTATTTCGGGTGGTACACCATTTCTGGGTGGTTTTATAATATCACGTTGTAAAAGTACAACTGCATTGAGCATTCTATTAAAGTGATAACTAATTGTTTCCCCAGAATGGTTAAAATGATGTTGCATGATACAGTTCTTTATATTATGGCTAATTATATGAAGAAAAATTACTAACGCTTCTTCCAATGATATGCCAAATGTGCCTCGCAGGTTACTCTTTTCTTGTATCATATCACGAAGGCTAAAGAAAGCATCTTTATGCATACGAATGTAGTTGAAGCATATTGGCCCCGGTCCATTAATAATCGCATTCGCAGCCTGTGCGCCTGTCCAATTTCGTTGATGTTGTTGTGATTCTTCTAACATATTATTTTTATCAAGCCAAATAGTCATTAATGCACAGGCCTTAGTCATTGTAGACATCATATGAAAATCCATTTCAGAATCCGAATCCATTTTGTAAATAGATCTAAAAATCAAATAAACCAAGTTTGTAAGTCAAATGAAACCATTAAGAATCCATGGACACTTGTTTGTTGAAACAATCCAATAGCCAAATGATCTTATTTTCCTATTTCAGTACATCCATGGTGCACCATACTTTAATGAAACAAATGTTTTCAATGTGTTTACAGTAAGATTTTTGCAACATTCTTTATATACTGTGGTCAGAATATAAAATATTAATAGGATTAGGAAAAAGGGAACATGTTGAAAGGCAAGAAAATGACACATGGTTTTGGAGAGAGAACTACATATTTATTGAGAAACATGTTGAAAGGCAAGAAAATGAGTGCATGGTTTTAGCAAGTTGAGTTTGTGGGTTTTGTTCAATGATGTTGTTATGTGCTTGTGCAGCCATAATCCCATCAGATATCTATGACAATTCAAAAACTCACACATAAAGCTAAAAGAGTATCACTTAAGAAATATGCCAAGAATATCGAATGCCAACATGCATATTCTTCTCCTACATTAACCATATATCCAAATTCAATCTAACATCCACCATCGCTGCTCCAATTTTATACTTTAATTGGTCAAATATCAATTGATAATTTGATTCATAAGTTGAAAAGAGTAATATTTAAATAATGAATTCCATCAATTGATTTTGTAATTCTCTGGAATGGAATTTTACTATTTCATATGTTGGTAAATTCTATGTTCTTCCACTCTCTCAGGGGTTTATTTATCCTTTAGGTGAGAAAAAATAACCAACAGTCCACAATCAATGCTATTGTGTTGTCCAGGGCATGTCCACATATCACCTAATGATGGGTTGGATCACCCACAGGTATGCCATTTTGTCATAAGTCCACTAAAAAGCTCAATTGAATTAGCCTGTTAGGCCACCTCATGAATCAAACAATGCCCAAAAATTGGAACAGCTGGGTGTTTCTAGCCATTCTAGCCACCTCATGAATCAAACAATGCCCAAAGGGCGTATTTGGTTGCACCAAATTTCATGAAATATGGCAAAACTTTAATATTTGGCACAACCAAATGCACCCTAAATCAAATGTAATTAAACTAAAACAACAAATATGCAGCTGAAATATGGCATATTTTTTTTTTTTTTTTGGAGAGAGAACTACAGATTTATTGAGGAACATGTTGAAAGGCAAGAAAATGAGTGCATGGTTTTAGCAAGTTGAGTTGTGATTGAATTAGCTTGCCAAGGCTTACTAGATTCCAGAATTCCAATGTGAGTTGTGATTGAATTTATAAAATGAGTGCATGGTTTTAGCAAGTTGAGTTGTGATTGAATTAGCTTGCCAAGGCTTACTAGATTCCAGAATTCCAATGTGAGCTGTGATTGAATTTATAAAATGAGTGCATGGTTTTAGCAAGTTGAGTAGGCTAGAAAGTTGGCAGTGATAGGAGAGAAGGAAACCACACCTGTAAGTAAATATAATATACATACAGACAACTAGACATACATGAAAAATTCATGTTCAATAGACAGATAGCCAGACATACATGAAAAACTAATATATCATACAACAAGAAAATCCCATTGGAGATCATGAACAGAGGAGTCCATGTCATTTACTTAGTACCAGTATCGGTACATGATCAAGAAAGGGACAATGCTAATCGGTTTGTCGAACACATCCTAGACTTGCAAGCTAATATCTAAATCTGAACTGGAACTCATTAATTGGATAGTTTAAATTACTTGCATTCCAACTGTGCAATCTGATGTAATTTCCAAGGGCCAGGGACCGTTTGTCCTACTGATATATAGTTCTTTGCAGGACCTACTCCAAAGTGTAAATCAATGGCCCGCATTAAACTGAAGAAATGCTATCCATGGTCAGCCCTGCTGCGGCCTATTCATCTGGATTGCTGAACCATGGCTCCAAATATAGAAATCAAGAATCAAATGTACTGTGGATATTTGCAGTTGAACAGTTATTAATGATCAAGTAAAGAATTGGGACATGGTCCATCCATGGTTGGTCCATTTGAACAATGGCCTTAGTTGCGAGGGCCATAAGAATAAATAGGATTTATGTACCAAATACATGATGGATTCATGGTTTTCTGATCTAGGCCACTGGTCCATGTAAGGGAACTGTGGTTGATGGCTAATGAAAACTTACACCGTAAGCATACGTTCCACCAATCAAATTTTAATGGGCTTCTACTATGAATGGAAATGCCCCACAGTCCATGCAAACTAGAAAATCCAAACCATCTAGAAATGTCAAGCAAGGTGGACCCATGGCAGGGGTAACACCCACTATCCTGTTACACTGCGTACTGAGTTGCTGCTATACATTTTTTATACCAAGTAAATTCAGTTAGGCCCACTGTAAATGTTTACAGTTTATCCAATCCGTCCATCCATTTCTTCATCTAAAATTAAGTATTAAAATGGATGGACAGTGTGGATCAAATACATATATCATGGTGGATCCCACAGAGTTTACGCATTACTCAGCACATGATCCCTTCCCGCATAATACTCAGTCGTGCACCAGTTGGCAATAGTTCTTTTGAGAACTTTTTGAGAACTCATAATACGTGATTTGAGTCCAAAATCCGAACGGTCCACGTTATGCAGAACCCCATGAAACCCACATTACCCAACTTTTACTTTGATCTAAAATATTGGTGGGCCATGAAAAAAGAAAACATTTTCCTGCCTTGATTTGCATCTCTCTTTTCCATGGCCCACCAGAGTTTTAAATCAGGGCACAAATTGGTCCCTAAAACATTTTCATGGGATGTTGCATCACATGGTCAGTTCGGATTAGAGGCCCATAATAGGTGTGAACAAATGCGCACGTGCGCAGGTTTGCCAGCGTGCCTTATATGCCAACGTCAAACCACTCCCGTTTTCAAGGGAGAAAAAAAAAAGGGTGGATGAACCCTACCGTTTTGAGAGGAGAAGAGACGGAAGGACTGTAGCGAGTTTACCAGTGAGAGATTGCAGAGACAGATAGAGATTTCAGAGACAGAGAGAGATTGTAGAGAGGGAGGGGGAGAGAGATTGCAGAGAGGGAGAGAGAGAGAGAGAGCATGGGATGGAGAGACGAAACTTGCAATCCCCTTTTTATAGAAGCTTATCAATGGTGGTTGTTGGTGTGGTAAATGGCGGTTGTGTTGAGAAGTGGAGCCACATCTGGGGCCGCCCACGACCAGTTGAGGTTGCGTGGATTTTGTGTCGCAAGTCCTTTCGCAACTGGGATGCTAAAAGAGTTTCGCGGATTTCGTGTCGCAAGTTCTTTCACAATTGGGATGCGAAAGGGAAGTTGCCAAAACTATAAATTGGGGTCCCTAGGACTATTCTAGGGTCAAGGTGAATATTGAAAAATTATTCTAAGGTGTGGCCCAAGGGTTTTCTATGTGCTTCCAAGGGAGAGGTTAGTATATTGCCTTGTAATCTTCGTTCTTCATAGTGGAAGTTTGCATCCGTGGTTTTTTACCCTAGCTTGGGGTTTTTCCACGTATATCTTGTCTCGTGGTTTGTTTGAATGCTTTAATCTATTTCTAGTTTATATTTCTTCCTATTTATTGTTTGTGGTGAGGCCTGAGATTGGATTTAGGCTCACTTCATTGTTGGCGTGCTGTGCAACAACTGGTATTAAAGTTATTGGTTTAGTTCTATTGGGAGCGATGGCAGAAGATGGAAAAACTAGAATTGAGAAGTTTGATGGTTCAAACTTTGCCTTCTGGAAGATGCAGATGGAGGATTATCTGTATAAGAAGGACCTCTACATTCCTCTAGGAGGAAAAGAGAAGAAACCAGAAAAGATGACAGATGATGAATGGTTTTTACTGGATTGGAAGGCTTTAGGAACGATCCGACTCTCTTTGTCTAAGAGCGTCGCCTTCAATATATTCAAGTTGAAAACGACAAAAGAATTAATGGAAGCCCTAGCCACCATGTATGAAAAACCCTCAGCATCCAACAAGGTTCATCGTATGAAACAACTATTCAACATGAAGATGTTAGATGGTGGGAGCATGGCTAAACATCTAAACGAGTTTAATACAGTCACGAGCCAGTTGGAATCCGTTGGCATTATTTTTTAGCATGAGGTGAGGGCGTTATTGATCTTATCCAGTTTACCAGACAGTTGGGATGGTTTGGTGATTACTGTGAGCAATTCTTCAGGGTCGACAAAGCTGAAATTTGATGATGTGGCCGGTCTAATTCTCAGCGAAGAATCTAGAAGGAAGGCATTAGGAGTTTCAGGGGATTCAGGGAATGCTCTAAACGTTGAAGGAAGAGGAAGATCGCTGAACAAAGGAGGCAATAAACACGAGTGTTATAAGTCGAGGAAGAAGTCCAAGGGACCAAAAGAGAAAGACGGGTGTTGGCATTGCGGCAAGAAGGGGCACATAAAACGTGATTACAGGGCATTCAAGAAACAAGATGGAAGCTCTCTAGGCGGGAGGGATTCAGTGAATCTATTTGAAGAGAGTAACACAGAGGCGTTGATCTTATCTCTTGATGCGAGGAATGAATCTTGGGTTATAGACTCGAGTGCTTCGTTTCATGCCACTTCATGTAAGGAAGTTCTGCGTAATTATGTGTCAGGTAACTTTGGGAGAGTCTACCTGGGTGATGATGAGCCTTGCAGTATTGCTGGAAAGGGGGATGTTTAGATAAGTCAAAAAGATGGAACAACTTTAAAATCAAAGGATGTCAGACATGTACCGAGTTTGAAACGTAACTTGATTTCAGTGGGGCAGTTGGCCGATACCAGTTATGTGACGACATTCACCAGTGATTCCTGGAATATCACAAAAGGTGCCTTGGTGATATCTCGAGGCAAGAAAGAAGGTACTTTGTACGTGACTTCAGGATCGTATTGTTCACTCGCAGTCGCATCAACTGGAGTGAATGAGCAGTTATGACATCAGAGGTTGGGACATATGAGTGAAAAGGGAATGAAAGTGCTATTGTCAAAAGGGAAGCTACCAGGGCTGAAGTCTATTGACTTGGAATTCTGCGAGAACTGCGTGTATGGTTAACAGAAGAGGGTAAGTTTCAAGAAAACAGGACATGCTCCAAAGACGCTTCTGTTGGATCTTGTACACACTGATGTGTGGGGACCGGTACAGGTATTATCTCTTGGTGGCTCACGTTATTTTGTTTCCTTTATTGATGATGCTAGTAGAAAACTGTGGGTCTATTTCTTAAAGCATAAATCTGATGTATTTGATGTATTTAAGAAGTAGAAAGTCATGGTAGAAAATGACATAAGTAAAATAGTAAAGTGTCTCAGATCTGATAATGGGGGAGAGTATTGTGCAGCAAATGGAATCAAATATCAGAAAACGATTCCAGGGACACCACAGCAGAATGGTGTGGCTGAGCCATTAACAGGACCATCCATGAGCGTGCCAGGAGAATGAGGTTACATGCAGGGTTGCCCAAGACTTTTTGGGCGAATGTTGTAAATATTGTCGCATATCTCATCAATAGAAGTCCCTCATCACCATTGGATGGTGGGCTACCAGAAGAAACGTGGACTGGGAAAGAAGTGAACCTAGCATATCTATATTCACATTGATGTAGAACACAAAAACAAGCTGGATGCGAAGTTCAGGAGGTACACGTTTATAGGCTACGGGCAGCATAATTTTGGCTACAGGTTTTGGGATGCGGAAAACAGGAAAATCATCAGAAGAAAGGACGTAATCTTCAATGAAAAAGTGATGCATAAGGACAGTGTGTAGGAAAATAAGGCCGAGGAGAAAGAGTTTGTAGAGTTAGAAGAGTTACTGGACATGTGTGTTACAGCGCCACAGGATAATCATGAACATGAGCATTATGAGGCAGGGCTACAGACACCAGTTGTGAGGAGGTCTACTCGGGAGAGGAAACCCACAGTCCGATACTCACCCTCCTTATATTATCTACTACTGACAAATAATGGTGAACCAAAGTGTTTTGAAGAGGCATTACAATTAGATGCAGGGGTTAAGTGGGAGCAGGCCATGGATGAGGATATGGACTCTCTTGAGTCTAATCGTACATGGGAGCTAGTCACTCTACCCAAGGGTAAGAAAGCTCTTCATAACAAGTGGGTTTACAGACTGAAGGAGGAGCACGATGGTTTGAAACCATACAAGGCCAGATTGGTTGTGAAAGGGTTTCAACAAAAGGCAGGTATCAATTTCACTGAAATATTTTCACCGGTAGTGAAAATGTCTACGATTCGTATGGTCTTAAGTATAGTGGCTACAGAGGACTTACATCTAGAGCAGCTAGATGTTAAGACAACCTTTCTTCATGGGGACCTTGAAGAAGAGATATATATGCATCAGCCGATAGGATACGTGGCACCAGAAAAGGAGAACAAGGTGTGCAGGCTGAAGAAGAGTTTATATGGCCTGAAGCAGGCCCCGAGGCAGTGGTACAAGAAGTTTGACAGTTTCATGTCGGGAAACGGTTTTAAGAGATGTCATGTGGACCACTGTTGTTATTTGAAGAAGTTTGATACGTCGTACATCATCCTTCTTCTGTACATTGATGAGATGCTTGTGGCCGGTTCAAGCATGAAGGACATCTCAGATCTCAAAAGACAACTGTCTAGAGAATTTGTCATGAAGGATTTAGGAGCTGCAAAATAAATCCTAGGCATGAGGATAAAGAGTGACAGGGAAAACAAGAAACTATTGTTGTCACGGGCAGAGTACATAGCTAAGGTACTTGATCGATTCAATATGGGAGGTGCTAAGCCGGTTAGTACTCCATTAGCCAACCACTTCAAGCTATCTAAGGAACACGAGGCAAAGACGCAGGAGGAACGGGATTACATGGCTAAAGTCCCATATGCGTCAGCTATAGGGAGTCTCATGTATGTTATGATAGGCACGAAGCCAGACATTGCTCAAGCAGTGGGAGTTGTTAGCAGGTTCATGAACAATCCCGAGAAGGAACATTAGAAAGCTATGAAGTAGATTCTTAGATACCTAGTAGGTACTAAGGATGTAGGGCTATGCTATGGTGGATCAGAAATCAAACTACAAGGCTACGTGGATTCAGATTTGGCAGGAGATATCGACAGCAGAAGAAGCACTACATGTTATGTCTTTACTCTGGGAAGTGCTGCAGTCAGTTGGGTCTCTCAGTTACAGAAGATATAGTATCTATCAGTACGACAGAAGTAGAATATGTTGTGGCTACAGAAGCATGCAAAGAGATGGTGTGAATGCAAGGTTTTATGGAAGAGTTGGGTAAGAAGTAAGCAGATTACAAGCTGTACAATGACAATCAGAGTACAATACACTTGGCTAAGAATTCAGTCTTTCATTCAAGGACCAAGCATATTGCCATCAGATATCACTTCATACGTTCATTACTGGAAGATGGAGCGATTGCTCTGGAGAAGATTCATACAAGTGAGAATCCTGCAGATATGCTGACTAAGGCGGTCACAAGGGAGAAGCTGAAGCTCTGTTCAACTTTGATTGGTCTTCAGGCTTGATGGTGGGGAGGTGGTGTACTCCGAATGAAGAAGACAAAGGTTTATGGCGATGTGTCTCGAAGTGGGAGATTGTTGAGAAGTAGAGCCACATCTGGGGCCGCCCACGACCAGTCGAGGTTGCGCAGATTTCGTGTCGCAAGTCCTTTCGCAACTGGGATGCGAAAGAAGTTTCGCGGATTTCGTGTCGCAAGTCCTTTCGTAACTGGGATACAAAAGGGAAGTTGTCAAAACTATAAATTGGGGTCCCTAGGGCTATTCTAGGGTCAAGGTGAATATTGAGAAATTATTCTAAGGTGTGGGCAATGGGTTTTCTATGTGCTTCCAAGGGAGAGGTTAGTATATTGCCTTGTAATCTTCATTCTTCATAGTGGAAGTTTGCATCCGTGGTTTTTTACCCTAGCTTGGGGTTTTTCCATGTATATCTTGTCTTGTAGTTTGTTTGAATGCTTTGATCTATTTTTAGTTTATATTTCTTCCTGTTTATCGTTTGTGGGTGAGGCCTGAGATTGAATTTAGGCTCACTGCATTGTTGGCGTACTGCGTAACAGGTTGTTGGTACGGTAATAATGAAGCTTTGCTGCGGTAATAGTGTTGTAGGATGTGGATTGGTTGAACTGCTGCAAGGCTTGCTGGAGTTCCTTCAATGGCGGCTGCTTCCTCTTCATTGGCTGGATCTTCATGGCTATAATGGTGGTTGGTGGGTTGGTGCGTTTCTCCCTCTTCCCCTTTTTTTTTTAAAATATGACCGTTGAGCTTGTAAGTGACTTACAGGGAAGTGACTTCCCACCCCCCTCCCCCTGCAGTTTTTTGGTAGATTTGCGTGTAAGTGACTTATAGGCGATTTTTCTCCCCCAAACACCACCTGTAAGTGACTTCCCTATAAGTCACTTCCCACTTACCCAACTTACAGGCATCCAAACAGGCCCTAAAATCTCTCTCTCTCTCTCTCTCTCTCTCTCTCTCTCTCTCTCTCTCTCTCTCTCTCTCTCTCTCTCTCTCTCTCTCTCTCTCTCTCTCTCTCTCTCTCTCTCTCTCTCTCTCTCTCTCTCTCTCTCTCTCTCTCTCTCTCTCTCTCCCTCTCTCTCTCTTGCTCTCCCTCTCCCTCTCTCACTGATTGCATTCCCTCTCCCCCTCTCTCTCCTCTCTCTTTCTCTTGTGCGTGCTCCCTCTCCCTCTCCCTCCCTCGTTGTCTTGCGGTCCCTCACCCTCTCCCTCTCCCTCTCCATCTCACACAAATCCCAACCCTCTATCTCTGTGTTGGGCGTATTTCAGATCTAGCAGGTGAGAGGGAGATGAGAGAATGCTTCTCATTTTTTGGCGACATCGAACACAGAGAGATCCAACTATCAGTACTTTAAAAAAAAAAAAAATTCAATGGTATTTGTTTGAGATTTTTTGTTATGTTATTAGAAAGCTTCTTCTATTTTCCTCCATTTTCATTTTCTAATTTTTTTTGGGACTTGCTTGTCATATTTTTTCAATTTTTGGAAGTTACTTTTATTGTTTTTCTTTTTCTTTTTAATTTTTTGATGAGTTGGGTATTCTGGAGTTTTCTTCCATTACAGTATGTTGATTGAATGGCTTTTCATTGACATATTCTTTTTTGAATCCATAGTGTATGCTGCTGTATTTTATTTTACAGTGCGCCCTTCTTGTTGAACGGCCTGGATATTTGACTAGTGTTGTTCACCTAGATCTCTGATACATGTTCTGCTCCCCTCACACGAGGGACCCCTTTCACAATCATTCACTTGAATGAAGAGGAAATGATTGATGTGGGGCTAACCCCCATGCATTTGTAATGAGGAATCCTTTTTGGGGCTAGTCCCACTTTGGTCATTTCCTCTTATGGAATTGTGGGTCATCATTTTGAATTGAAATGATGACAGAAAAAAGGTTGAATTAAGAAGAAAAGATAGGCGTGAGTCATGTTATTGACATTCTCTTAGAAGTGATATTCACCCCCTTCTAATAATCAAATCAATTCACAAGAGGGCTATGAAAAATCTGCTTCTAGGATAAATCAAGCCTAACCTCTTGACCACAAGAACAGTGCTCTTAGACTTGCAAAACTAAAGAATACACACCCCAAACACACCAGCATAAGATATTCCTTGACTTAGATTTCAGAATTCAGTACAAAACACAATCTGAGATAGCGGTTCCTGTTAAAAATCTACACCAATATATTTATTTAATTTTCAAAGTAGCTTTTGAGTTTGAAAAATAGTCCACCCTTTTGATAAAACACATACACAAGTCAATCACTTTGGTCATTTCCTTCTATCAATCAGTTTTATTGCAATACACTTCAATTGAATGCATTAAGGGAGCAATGAGGGAGATTCATTTTAATTATCTTTATGTATAATATTTCAGGTGGCCCAAGAAAAATTAAGGACTTTAAGTGGAGCCAGGATCAAACACTATTTGAATCTTAGAGAGATGGTCATACTGGGTATATAGTTTATTTGATCTTACATCATGTCTTCTTTTTCATGCCTCTTTAAGTGACTTAATAACTTGTCTACATCATGTAGAGAAGTAGCTTTCTTTTCATATATTCTCACCTTGATAATTTGTTGGTACCCTCTTATAGATGCAAACATGAAAGAACTATCCACCACCAGTTTCATGACAAACAGAGGACAACAGGTATGGCTTGTGTTTAGGAATTCCCTTTTTTACTTAACAAAGAAGAAATAAATCCAATGTAGACAACTGTAAATTTTATTTTCTAAAGTTCAGTAAATATCCAGTAATTGTACAGTGGATCAAAATGCATGTCTCTTATGCATTACAATTTCAGCATAGAGCATGTATTGGGCAGATCATGGAATGTGGTATTTTGGTATGCATTGATGCATGTGGATATATTGCCCGTAATGTTGTGGATTGTAGGTTACTTGGTTTGGGTATCCAACTCCATGTATTTTGTGGGGAGCATTTTATCTGCCGATGTGTTTGAAAATTGATTTTTCAACTGATTTCTAGTGGAATATATTATAGGTTAATTGTTTCATGAAAATGTGTTTCGGTACTGTAAATTTTGCATCCTTGAAGTGGTAGATTCATGTTGTGGGTGCGGCTGATTTATTTTGTTTTCCTATATTCAACAGGTACATAGATGAGGATCAACTGGCTGTAAACTTGAAAAGGCTTGACATAGACTTGAAATGGCCTAATATCACAAAGACTTGGGAGTCACTTACCACATGATTCTTGCAAATTTTGAAAGGAACATCAGTCTATGTCATTGGTGATTCCACAGAAATTAATTAAAAAGTTGCTAAAGAACTTGCAGTTGGTCTTGAGTATGCATACCTTACATATGTGGAAAATAGTATATTTTCAAGTAAGATGGCCTAGATCACCCAATTCGTAAGCAGAAGAGGGAATTTTGACATTGACAAGCAGGGATAGTTAGCTGAAAATTCTTTGTCAATGGCAGAAATGATGGGGACATCCGCCCCTATGAGCAGAGGAGAAAGCATTGATGGCGCTAGGATAGGTGAACAGACCGAAGGTTCCATGATATAAGGATTGCCTTAACATCCCTAAAGTATGACAATTGTTGTGATCCTATCTTTCTTTTTAATTATCCATTTTCATGCTGAATGAAATTCTAATTCATGTTCAAACCTGAGGTTTGCACAATACTGCTTAGGTTCTCGGTTTGTAAAGAAGCAGGACCCATTTTTCAATGATCTGAACCATGGTATGATGGTTTCACTGAAAATGGCCCACAAACTATAAATTTCCCAGATTGGAAGATCCTAGGCATAGAATATTTTTGCCTCCTTTTTTGTTGAATGTAAACCATTAGTTATTTCTGTCAATCTGAGGATGTTCACGGCATGGGCCATCAATAATGGGGCCCGTAATATCGACAGTTTGGATCAATGAATAGTAATCACCCAGTTTTACAAACTGAAAACCCAATGGTACCTTACAAACTTTTAGCCAAAGTATTGTATAATACCATGTAAAAATCATGTTATACATATCAGAAAAGAAAAATGCAGCACTTCTCACAATTTCTATGAATAGCCTTATTAGAGATTTTATCAATAATAATAATAATAATAATCTATCTTTGACCAAATGTATTTCCTTCAATGTCAATGGTTATAAAATTTCATGGTATTCCTAGGGGTTAGCATATACATGTCCTGGGTGGGCGAGTGGGTACAATGGAGCACACCCTGCCCCACAAGCCCTGTATAACAGAACCTTCTTCTAGTGTTGGTAACTGTATAAATGCTTGGCTTTTAACTTCATTTTGCAAGCAATCTCACCTTGGTGACCTAAGCTTGGCCCACATGTTTGGATGTAAGGACAAGTACTTAATAGACGTTCACTCCATTGATGAGAAACTATAGCGTTGCGTTTCAAGGAAAACAAGGTGGCTTGTCCAACTAGGGTAGCATTAGGCAAGGTACTACAAGAAATAAGGGTACTACTAACACATTTCCTTTCATGTTCTTAATGAGAAATTTTGTGGTTTTATGTTAGAAATCTATCTTATTTGGCCACATAAGATTTCAACAGGGATTCCCTTCTCATAATGCATTGAATTCGATGGTTTTGTTCAATAATTGGAGGAAATGGCTTTGTCAGTTCATTCCAAATGCACAAAAAAAAAAAAAAAAAAAAAAAAAAAAAAAAAAAAAAAAAAAAAAAACAAGAAGAAGAAGAAGAAAGAGCAGATCAGGGAAGATACATTTTGTTTTCCTATATTTAACAGGTACATAGATGAACATGATTTTGTGATTTCACAGGAGATCAATCATCAGATGTAAGGCATCTTGTGTGGATCTTTTTGTTTCTAACCAAACTGCAATTTATTATTGGAAACTGATTTCTTCATTCTAAAAAATTACAAGGAGGATGATTCATCCATCAAGAATCTTCTGAAGGCTTTGCACAAAACCAAAGATGATCACAGGTATGTGCCGTTTGAAGACTTATCTTTTTTTACTGGCGTTGTGGATACCTGATAGGTTTTACTCTTGGCTATTGAAGTTCATGGGAAAATGAATCTCAAAAGGCTTCTAAAAGAAGGAAGAGTCTTGTTTTTTTATGAAGACCAGGAGAAGAATACAAAAAATCTTTGCGAGAAGTAAGTGCACCATGCATCGACAGATGTTATTTGCTTGCATGGAGTTTCTTCTTTGACAGTATATTGATGCTTACGGAAAATAGATTTTTCTCATCATTGCCTAGAGAAAATTATGAATGAAGTAGGCAGATTCTTAAGGACATGGAAATATGCTTTTTGTTTTTAACCAAACTGCAGTTGTGCTTTTGAAGTCATACAGTATCAGTTCTGTCAGTTTAATCCTACACTAAGATCCATCTTGCGTCTATTATAACAATTACAACCATTCCAGGTACAAGGATAATCGACAGTGCAACCATCTTATTACAGAAGCCCTTGATCCAGATGGAAAAGTTTCTCTACATTGCTTCAAAGAAAAAGATGCCCAATGTTGATGAGCCTTTTTCAGGTGGAGATGATCAAGTCAGGGCGGGGCATTCAAAGAGTGCCACCAGCTCTCAACTTCCCTCAAACGAATTGGAGAATGGTTCTTTCCCAGGAAATTCCTCGTAAGTGTTCAGTCTAGCACCAATGTTGTTTTGTCATGAATTGAATGCCCAAGATTGTCTGGTCATTCAGCTGCCCCATTTTTTATTTTTTATTTGGTAAATAAGATGACAGTGGAGATCAATTATTCAATTCATTCCTGTCACTCCCCAGACTCGGTAACCAGACTCACAAGGAACCCGATGGTCGGTTCTGGCTGCAACAGCCTCCGTAGTACCCCATTCTCGGCTCCTGAGGCAGGTTCCGATCCTGGGATCTTACAAGGAGGATTTTCATAACAGCATAATCATTACCAATACGAGCATACCTAAGATCACAGTAAATAAATCTGAAATAACAAAGGCACACATCACAAAATCCACTAAGAATTTGAACTTTTACAAGCTTACATAAGGTCCAAAAGGACATACATAAGATAATAGAAGGAAGAAAGGAAGTCTGCAACACTAGGTCCTCAAGCTCAGCTCTAATCCAAACTCAACCACTACGACACCTACCTATGATCTCCTGCACGCATCAATCGTGCATAAGCTTATAGAAAGCTTAGAGGGTGGTGAAAGTATGTGACAATGGTGCTCAGAAGAAGATAGAGAATGCAGAAGGGAGTCATGATCAATACCAATACCACTAGCCTTACTAAGGCTATCATGAATGCAAGAAACTATACCAAGGCAGTATGATCATGCAGGAAACCATACCAAGGCTATATAATGCAATGAGTATTGTAATGCGATGAGTATTGTAATGCAATGAGTACTGTAATGCATTATGAGGCTTACACAGCCGATGCAAATGCAATGCGAAGTAATGTCAGTGCTCATATCCAATCCACATATCAAGTACATTTCCATCATAAGGAAATCACCGGGGTTCATTACAGTGCTGGATGACTGCCGCTCTACAGACCCCGCACAGTCAAACGAGTGTAAGAGACCTCACTACCCTGCTTGCGGACAGTCAATCACCAGCAAAGCCTGAAGGTAGCGGATTCATTCACGAGCTGGTCAGACTCAGCCTAGCAATGCTCCCTTACATCAGGCGAGTAAGGCCACACCCCTATCCAACCGACTACACAAAAGTGGGATTCGCGGCCTAATGGTGTAAGGCCCTCGTGCGCTCATAGTTTCCAATCGATTACGGCGTTGGAGCAGATCCTTGGTACCATGAAAGTTTTAGAAATTTCACCCATGGGCATCCTATGCACCCGGTATGCTCAAGTAACATTTCCGGTGTCCAAACATGGCCATCCACGATGTATCTGTGGAGGCTACAGTCCTGATGAAGCAAGGGCAATAATGCTCATACGTTATGCATTGCCAGATGCATGAATCACATAATCAACCAAGCATCAATTCCAGGCATCCAATGTGCTCAAGAGGGAATACTACGTCCCTTGGAGAAGGTAACATGCAATGCCCAATGACACAATATGACCATACACACACAGTGGTTCAGTGTCAACCAAGCATACAATGATGTACATGGGTCATGAGGATGAATTTAATCACACTATATGGCGATATACAATGTATATTACATTCCTTTTATCCAAGAAGGAACCAAGACTAGGTACTTAGACAATATCCTTAAGGAACCCAACTTCTAGTGGGGGCCCATTTACCTGGGGTAGCCCACAAGACTGAGTATACAAGCTATGGGTCTAAGTAATGTAGAAATGAGCCTATAAAGAGTCTAAGATGAGTATCCAATCACTCTTAAAAACAGCCGGGCCTAGAGGGGTCCATAATGGGGACATTTAACCACCATTCCCCAAAAAGGCATATCAACCATGAACTATATGGATAAAAGGCCCAAGGCCTACATTTAAGATAAAAATAAAGGTAACCATATACATATATTCCTCATAATAGGTCATAAAAAGATATAATACCACTTTTACCAACATGGGCCCCAAGAGGAAAATTAAGGCCCAAAGCTCAATTCCCAATGGCCATAGAATCCATGCATTAAGTTGGACTTAGCGGACAGCCTGTGTAAGACCCGTACCCAAGTTCGTACTGTTCCGATGAATCCAGCGATCATTTCCATCGAAGTCCGGCAATCCGCGACTGATAATCGACGTTGCGATCGATCGTAAGTCGTATCCTTTAGATTCGAGTCGGTTTAATCCGAGACTTGTATCATTGCGACCGCACCGTCGCCGCAGTTCCAACACCGCGACTCACGCACCGATTCAATACCCTGACCAGAAGATGTGAGTCGGCGTTTATTTCGAAGAAACGCCGCGCTTTCTCAGTCCCAAGAGAATCTCTACGCAATGTCAAATCAATCCCATCAATCAATCAATCACATCAATCAATTAATCACTTCAATGTCAAGTACAAGCAACTCAAGCTTTCTCTCTCCAAAGTCAACTCTTTCTCACTCTCTCTCTTACACACCCATACCTAGTCAAGTACCACATCCATCACCTCACATCACTCATCTCTCTTACAATTCTCTCTCCTTCTCATTTCTCCACATTCCCAAGCCAAGCAAGAGCTCACACGTCCAAGCTCTCTCCCTCTTCCCAAACTCCAAGTGTGGCCCACTTTCCCCTACTCTCACATCTCCCATCTCAACCGTTGGATCATCATCAACCACCATTGAAAGTGGAGGCAAGGAGCTAAGGAGGCTTAAGGAGGAAGGAGGAGTACAAGAGGTGGGTGATCCACCATTGATTTCCATTTAAGGCCCCACTTGTTGGTGGGACCCATTTTGATCTATGTATTATATCAATGGAGGGCCCATAGTGGCGGGGTCCCTCCTCTCTATCACCGTCTCTCTATCTATCTCTCTCTCTCTTTTCTCTCCCTAGAATGAAGTGGGTCCCACTAAATCATGTTAAATCCACTCCATTCATCATTGGTGTGGCCCACTACATTTTTAGGAGACATCCATCGTCCATTTTTGGGATGGTGGGAAGCCCCACATGTTATATTATTTATTATATTTATTTTATATTAATATATATATATATATTACATGGTGGTGGGCCACGTACATGTGGGACCCACCATGATGCAGTGTATATCCAAACCGTCCAGCGTCTTTGGACGCTGGACGTAGCGTCCAGACATGGAGTGCGTGTACTGCATGAGTGTGTACTTGCAAGCTATCTAAAAAAAGTTACTTTTTGGGGTGGGCTGCTCATGCAGGCCCCACCTTGATGTATGTATATGATCCACGCCGTCCATTCCGTTCTCTAGCTCATTTTAGGCTTTGAGCCGAAAAATGAAGCTGATCCCATTTTCTGGTGGGCCGTGGCATTGAGAACACTAGTTTTCTTCTTCGTTAAATTTTGGAAAAATGACTGCTGGGGCCCACAAGGAGCTTGGACCCATCTGAAACTTGGTTTTGACACCTAATTTTGTGGATCTCATGCAATGGACGGGTTGGATCTTGCTGATGCGGGCCCCACGAATAAAATTTAAAAAAAAAAAAAAAAGTGGCAGCGCTGCTACTGCTGCAGCGCAGGCAGCGCCTGCGGCTAATGGGCGGGCGGACGAACGCTGGGCCCAGCTGTGGACCCCCCATCGTGGTGCGTTTCGACCATCAGAACCGTTCATTTAATGGTTCCCCTTTAAATTATGGGGTATCCCAAAAATCAGCCGTATACGGAACTCAGGTGGGCCTTACCATTTAAAACCATGTGGAGACATGCCTAAAACTTATAAAAACAATTGGTGGGGCCTACCTGAATTTTGGAAACGGCTGAAACTTGATCTGGACCCTCATTCAGGTGGGACACACATAATGGTTGGACTGGATTTGTAAACCACATTTCAGTGGGCCACATGCCCACCCCCAGGTCCACATGACCTTATAAACAGGTTGGCTGGCAAATAAACATTACCGTGGGCTAGGCCCACGTGACCCTATCAACGGGTTTGCATGGCAAAAAACATTCTGGTGGGCCCCCTGGTCCCATGACCTTATGAATAGATTGAATGAAAATAAATATTACAGTAGGCCCAAGGCCCACGTGGCCTCATGAATGGATTGGATTGCAAATAAATATCACGGTGGGCTCCAGGCCCACCCCAGGTCCAGCGACCTTATAAACAGTTTGGGTGGCAAATAAATAGTGGGCCCACATGGAAGTCCACCATGATGCATGTGTTGCATCTAACCTGTCCTACCATTATGAATGATCGTCTTAAGGCTTGAGACTAAAAATAAGACGGATCTATAGTTCATGAAGGCCCACCTGGGAATAGTTGAGGTCCATAATAAATGACCCATTTGATGTATCTAGGGCCCATGTTCTGAGGCCCATCTTGAAGTAATTATGGCCCATTGTCAAGGCCCAATTTGATATATATGAGGCCCATGTGACTAGGCCTAATTGGATGTATTTGTGGCCTGCCTATTGAGGCCCACTTCGATATATATGAGACCCATGTACATGAGGCCATTTGATGTATTGGAGACCTTTGGTCGAGGCCCAACGGGATGTACCTAAGGCCCATTGCAATATATGATTCTTCCATGGTTTATGTTATGATGTTTTGGCGGCCATGCTTTGGGAGCAATGATGGTTTGACGCCCACATTGTAGGGATAATGTTGGTTAAATGTCCACATTATCACTCTCCCTAAGGCCCATTGATAGGCCCATACTTATAGTGGGTAGGCCGTCTAGGCCCATCTTCGCCTTACTCAGATCCCATCACTATATAACATGTTTAGTATAGATATATGATTCATGATCATACGCATCATATGTATGCTTGAGATGAGGAGTGTCTGATCATATCATATGCCTTCAGACAGACTGTTTACGGGCTCCCTAATAGGTGGAGTTGCCCTATATGAGCGCGTGCTTCACGCAGGATGACTGCATGACTGATAGTGTGTTACATGCACTTGCATTGTGTGATTGTAGTTACTGTATGCCCTAGCGACACCAAGGCCATAGCCTCCACAGACACATCGTGGGTGGCTGGATTGGATACCGAAAAATGTTTGATTCTAGCATACAGGCGCCATAGATGTCCCTGGGTGAAAATTCTAAACCCGATGGTACTAGAGGATGACTCCAATGTCGAGACCGAGTGGATGTACGAGCGCATGAGAGCGAATACCAGGAGGCCGCGTCTCCCACTGTGTCGTGGTCGGTTGAAAAGGGGTGTGACCTTACCCGCCTGAGTGAGGGGGCAATTTCTAGGTTGAGTTTGACCAGCTTGAGGAATCGGTCCGCTATCGACGAGCTAGGCCCGATATTGGCAGGCGGATAGTGAGGTCTTTTTCGCTCTTCCAGTTGTGCGTCCGGATAGGGACGGCAAGCTGGCGTAGAGTGTACTAGACCCCGGTGATTATCCAGACTGATAACTGTATTGACATGAGGATTGACATGCTTGAGCTGCATTATGCATCGCATGGCCTTGATATGGCCGATATCATTTATATTCTGTACCGCATAGCCTTGGTACAGCTGACTGCATTCATGTACTCATCAGCACGATTCCACGTTACTCTGACCCTGCATTCTGAGCACGCTCATATTGCGCACACACTTACACCACCCTCTAAGCTTTCCATAAGCTTATGCACGATTGATGCGTGCAGGTGACGCCAGGACGCAGTCGTAGACTTGCCGCAGTTGGAGCGTGCAGCCGAGTTTTTAGAGTTTTTGTCATTTTCAGTATATTGTATTTCCCTTTCCTATGCATTGTACTTAATTTTTTTATCATAGTGGATTTTGTGATGGTGTTCTTGTGGTTATTGCTCGTGGTTATGCTGTGGTTATGCTCATTACGAATCAAATTGATCATTAGAAATCTCCTTGTAGCATCCCAGGATCGGAACCTGGCGTATGGGCGCTGGGAGCCGAGAATGGGGTTCTACGGAGGCTTTCCGCGCCGGATTCGGCGATCGGAATTTTGTGAGCCCGGTTTCCGAGTTCGGGGCGTGACAGAAGTTGGTATCATAGCATAACTTGGGAATAACCAATAACAGCATCACATGTTTACTATGAGTTTAAAGCGATTAGGTTCCGAGTGCGAAACCTTCCGATTGACTTCCCTAACGTACGATTCTCGAGGTTGATCAGCGTCCTTATCCCTTCTATAGGACATGCCGCGCAGGAGACGATCGATTCCCGCTCCACCACCCGAGACTCCAGCTTTACCACCCCGCCCTCCCGTTCCACCCCCAAAGATCCCTGCTCCCCTGCCTGAGATGACGTCCTCCACCTGATGTCGGTGCGGATCCGACCGTGCCTGTGAGTGCCTCGCAATTACAGCAGATGTTACAGGCTGTGACTGCTGCACTTCAGGGGTAGGGCAGGCGCCCATTGTTTTTCGCCAGAGCAGGCAGAGTAGGAGCGCGTGAGTGCTCTTCTTCGCGAGTTTTCAGACGGCTTGATCCTCCGCGTTTCCAGGGCGAGCCAGATCCAACTGCAGCAGAGAGATGCGCTCCGATGTGGAGAAGATCTTCGATACTATGTTATGCACGACCCAGCATCGAGTTCGGCTAGCGGTATTCCTTTTCCACGGTGAGGTAGAGCATTGGTGGACCTCCGTTACCTGTGTTGCAGGACCTGATTACGTCTGGACATGGGATGACTTTATCGATAGATTCGAGGAGCAGTACTTCCCTGACCACATTCGACGTCAAAGAGCACTGGAGTTCAAGACTCTAGTGCAGGGGGACATGACCGTGGCGTAATACGCCGCCCGTTTTGTGGCGCTATCGAGGTTTGCCCCATATATGGTTGATGATGAGGAGCAAAAGGCCCGCCGTTTCGAGAACGGTTTACGTTACGGTCTTCGAAGCCGTGTTATTGGGCATGAGCTCCCGACCTTCCAGGCGGTAGTGCGGAGGGCTCAGATTTATGAGGCCGAGTGGGCCGGCGGACAGAGTAATGAGATCAGAGGAGGGGTCAGAAGAGGTAGGCCCCCTCAGTAGCTCCCAGCAGCACCGACGACCGCAGAGATATAGGAGCCACCCATCCGCCGGAGCACCAGTAGCACCGACGGTACCCCCAGCGCACCCCACTCAGAGACAGCTTCCTAACACTTGCTATGGATGCGCTGGGATAGGACACCGTAGGTGGGAGTGTCCCCGACCTCGCAGCAGCAGTCGAGAGTACCGCAGCATCTTTCGCAACAGCAGCGACAACAGATTCTACCACCGAGGCCCCCTCAGCAGTAGCACCAGCCTCCAGGACCTCCCCCGCAGCAGCAGAGACCTCAGAGGGGACCTGTACCTCCCCAGCAGGCTCAGGGCAATTTTATGCCGTTCAGTAGGACCCTCAGTCACAGGAGTAGTCGTCGATGATTCATGTGACTTGGCCCCTACACCATCTTGCTAGATTACTTATGGATGATGCGTCTTGAGAGTTAGAGCTTGAGATTCATGGGCGTCATCCCCGTCTTTTGATGTTTGATGTATGTTGTACTGTGTTTTGACCATACATGATGTTATATTCCCTATCCTCTTATGAGTTACGTTTAGTTGCGTTGGTAGTGTAAATTTCGAGGATGAAATTTTTATTAGGTAGGAAGAGCTGTAAGACCCGTACCCTAGTTCGTACTGTTCCGATGAATCCAGCGATCATTTCTGTCGAAGTCCGACAATCCGCGACTGATAATCGACATTGCGATCGATCGTAAGTCGTATCCTTTAGATTTGAGTCAGTTTAATCTGAGACCTGTATCATTGCGACCGCAACCGTCGCCGCGGTTCCAAAGCCGTGACTCACGCACCGATCCGATACCCTGACCAGAAGATGTGAGTCGGTGTTTATTTCGAAGAAACGCCGCACTTTCTCAATCCCAAGAGAATCTCTACGCAATGTCAAATCAATCTCATCAATCAATCAATCACATCAATCAATCAATCACTTCAATGTTAAGTACAAGCAACCCATGCTTTCTCTCTCCAAAGTCAACTCTTTCTCACTCTCTCTCTTACACACCCATACCTAGTCAAGTACCACATTCCTTACCTCACATCACTCATCTCTCTTACAACTCTCTCTCCTTCTCATTTCTCCACATTCCCAAGCCAAGCAAGAGCTCACACGTCCAAGCTCTCTCCCTCTTCCCAAACTCCAAGTGTGGCCCACTTTCCCCTACTCTCACATCTCCCATCTCAATCGTTGGATCATCATCAACCACCATTGAAAGTGGAGGCTAGGAGCTAAGGAGGCTTAAGGAGGAAGGAGGAGTACAAGAGGTGGGTGATCCACCATTGATTTCCATTTAACGACCCACTTGTTGGTGGGACCCATTTTGATCTATGTATTGTATCAATGGAGGGCCCATAGTGGCGGGGTCCCTCCTCTCTATCACCCTCTCTCTCTCTTTATCTCTCTCTCTCTCTTTCTCTCTCCCTAGAATGAAGTGGGTCCCACTAAATCATGTTAAATCCACTCCATTCATCATTGGTGTGGCCCACTACATTTTTAGGAGACATCCATCGTCCATTTTTGGGATGGTGGGAAGCCCCACATGTTATATAAATTTATTATATTTATTTTATATTAATACTATATTAATATATTATATATATTACAATGGTGGTGGGCCACGTACATGTGGGACCCACCATGATGTAGTGTGTATCCAAACCATCCAGCGTCTCTGGACGCTGGACGTAGCGTCCAGACATGGAGTGCGTGTACTGCATGGGTGTGTACTTGCAAGCTATCTAAAAAAAAAGTTACTTTTGGTGGGCTGCTCATGCAGGCCCCACCTTGATGTATGTATATGATCCACGCCGTCTATTCCGTTCTCTAGCTCATTTTAGGCGTTGAGCCGAAAAATGAAGCTGATCCCATTTTCTGGTGGGCCATGACATTGAGAACACTAGTTTTCTTCGTTAATTTTGGGAAAATGACTGCTGGGGCCCACAAGGAGCTTGGACCCATCTGAAACTTGGTTTGGACCCCTAATTTTTGTGATCTCATGCAATGGACGGGTTGGATCTTGCTGATGCGGGGCCCACGAATAAAATTAAAAATAAAAATTAAAAAAAAGGTGGCAGGCTGCTGCTGTGCTGCAGCGCAGGCAGCGCCTGTGGCTAATGGGCGGGCGGACGAACGCAGGGCCTCACGGCCCAGCTGTGGACCCCCCATCGTGGTGCGTTTCGACCATCAGAACCGTTCATTTGATGGTCCCCTTTAAATTATGGGGGTATCCCAAAATCAGCCGTATACGGAACTCAGGTGGGCCATACCATCTAAAACCATGTGGAGACATGCCTAAAACTTATAAAAACAATTTGGTGGGGCCTACCTTTTTTGGAAGTGGCTGAAACTTGATCTGGACCCTCATTCAGGTGGGACACCATAATGGTTGGACTGGATTTGTAAACCACATTTCAGTGGGCCTCATGCCCCACCCCCAGGAACACATGACCTTATAAACAGGTTAGCTGGCAAATAAACATTACCGTGGGCTAGGCCCACATGACCCTATCAACGGGTTGCATGGCAAATAAACATTCTGGTGGGCCCCCTGGTCCCATGCCTTATGAATAGATTGAATGAAAATAAATATTACAGTGGGCCCA
>JAJHSJ010002782.1:0-80252 GCA_021015155.1 Magnolia officinalis | reverse complement strand
ACGGAGGCTGTCAGCACCGGATTCGGCGATCGGAAATTGTGTGAGCCCGTTTTTCCGAGTTTTGGGCGTGACAGTTCACTTCTTTCCCAGTCCACATTTCTTCTGGTAGCCCACCATCCAATGGTACTGAGGGACTTTTATTGATGAGATATGCGGCGGTATTGATAGCATCTGCCCAAAATGTCTTGGGCAACCCTGCATGTAACCTCATGCTCCTGGCATGCTCAAGGATGGTCCTGTTAATGCGCTCAGCCACACCATTCTGCTGCGGTGTACCTGGAATCATTTTTTTGATGTTTGATTCCACTTGTTGCACAATACTCCTCAAACTTTTGTCACAATACTCTCCCCCATTATCAGTTCTGAGACATTTTACTGTTTTACCTGTCTCATTTTCTACCATAACATAACTTTCCACTTCTTAAATACATCAAATACATTAGATTTGTGCTTTAAGAATAAATCCACAGTTTTCTACTAGCATCATCAATAAAGGAAACAAAATAACATGAGCCACTAAGATGATACCTGTGCTGGTCCCCCACATCAGTGTGTACAAGCTCCAACAGATGCGTCTTTGGAGCGCATCCCATCTTCTTGACACTTACCCTCTTCTGCTTCCCATACCGCAGTCCTCGCAGAATTCCAAGTTAATAGACTTTAGCCCTGGTAGTTTCCCTTTTGACAATAGCACTTTCATCCCTTTCTCACTCATATGTCCCAACCTCTGATGCCATAACTGCCCATTCACTCCAGTTGATGCGACTGCGAGTGAACTATACGATCCTGAAGTCACGTACAAAGTACCTTCTTTCTTGCCTCGAGATATCACCAAGGCACCTTTTGTAATCTTCCAGGAATCACTGGTGAATGTCGTCACATGACCGGTATCGGCCAACTGCCCTACTGAGATCAGATTTCTTCTCAAACTCGGTACATGTCTAACATCCTTCAATTTCAAAACTGTTCCATCTTTCTGATTGACCTGAACGTCTCCCTTTCCAACTATACTGCATGGCTCATCATCACCCAGGTAGACTCTCCCAAAGTCACCTGACACATAATCACGCAGAACTTCCTTACACTAAGTGGCATGAAATAAAGCACCCGAGTCTATAACCCAAGACTCATTCCTCACATCAAGAGACAAGATCAACGTCTCTGTGTCACTCTCCTCAGACAGATTCATTGAATCCTTCCAGCCTTGAGAGCTTTCCTTCTTGTTTCTTGAGTGCCCTGCAATCACGTTTCATGTGCCCCTTCTTGCCGCAATGCCAACACCCATCTTTGTCTTTCGGTCCCTTGGACTTCTTCCTCGACTTAGAACGCCCGTGTTTATTGTCTCCTTTGTTTAGCGATCTTCTTCTTCCTTCAATGTTTAGAGCATTCCCTGAATCCGCTGAAACTCCTGATGTCTTTCTTCTAGATTCTTCACTGAGAATTAGACCGGCCACATCATCAAATTTCAGCTTTGTCGACCCTGAAGAATTGCTCACAGCAATCACAAAACCATCCCATCTGTTTGGCAAACTGGATAAGATCAATAACGCTCTGACCTCATCCTCAAAAACAATGCCAACGGATTCCAACTGGCTCGTGACTGTATTGAACTCGTTTAGATGTTCAGCCACGCTCCCACCATCTGACATCTTCATGTTGAATAGTTGTTTCATAAGATGAACCTTGTTGGATGCTGAGGGTTTTTCATACATGGTGGCTAGGGCTTCAATTAATTCTTTTGTCGTTTTTACCTTACCTTGATATATTGAAGGACGACGCTCTTAGACAAAGAGAGTCGGATCATTCCTAAAGCCTTCCTATCCAGTAAAAGCCATTCATCATCTGTCATCTTTTCTGGTTTCTTCTCTTTTCTTCTCTCCTAGAGGAATATAGAGGTCCTTATACAAATAATCTTCTATCTGCATCTTCTAGAAGGTAAAGTTTGAACCATCAAACTTCTCAATTCTAGTTTTCCCATCTTCTGTCATCGCTCCCCAATAGAACTAAACCAATAGCTCTGATACCAGTTATTGTGCAGTACGCTAACAACGCAGTGGACCTAGATCTAATCTCAGGCCTCACCCACAAACGATAAAAAGGAAAAAATATAAACTAGAAACAGATCAAAGCAATCCAAAACAAACCACAAGACAAGATATACGTGGAAAAACCCCAATCTAGAGTAAAAAACCATGGATGCAAATTTCCACTATGAAGAACAAAGATTACAAGGCAATATACTAACCTCTCCCTTGGAAGTACAGAGAAAATCCCTTGCCCACGTATGGAGTAATAACTCAAAAAAGGGGATGATGATGATGGAAGAATGGAAAACTAGAATTGAGAAGTTTGATGGAGGAACAGGACTACAATATGGAGTAATAACTCAATTTAAGCATTGAAAATAAACTTAAAAACATTAATAGAAAAATCTAATAATTAAATTACATTACCAATGTCTTCTTTAACTATAGAAATTACATTTAAATTTTTTTACTTGGGAATCATCCTCTCCAACCATTCATTCCTTTGAACAGGACTTACATGATCTAGGAACGTAGAAGCAAAATGCGGTCTTTCCGCAAGGAATGTGTATGCCCTATACATAATGTCAAAATCAATGGTTGTCAAATTCTCCAACTCGTCCCAGTCTTCCTGCTATTTTTAGTTTTTTGAATGAAACATATTCATCCATTGTTTCCTGCATGCGTTCAAACTTTTCAATAACAGTTGATGCAATAGAGGCATTCTTCTTCTTCTTTAATGGCCTTGGACCAGAGTTTCTCACATCCCTTTGACTGCTCCTTCTTTGCCATATTGATATTGACCTTGTGTTCCATTGGAATATACATCATTGGGTGATGCAAATGGTGTATATGATCCAGAGGGGCATGAGGACAATGGGATGTCATGAATGTAATGAGATGAATGGAGGACTTCTTCCTCAAGATCGGCTGTAGTTCGTGCTGCGTTCCCGGTTGCAGAATCGTCCCCACATACAATATCAAACTGAGCTAGCAGTGGGAATGGCTTGTTTCTGATATGAATAGCTTCAGGTTTTGCCTGTAAAACAAATGGAATTTAGTTAGTTTTCACTGTATATGAATGACTTCAAGTTTTGAATGAACTTCACCTTGATGAATTCATCACAAACGTCTGGTTCAGCAGTAACACATTTCCTTTCTTCATCCCAACCGAAGTCACTTTTGCTAAGTGCAAGCTTTACCAAGTTATATTTCTTTTAAGCGTTAGTAACCGATTCCTGCACTTTTTCCATCCACCACTTGCACAGAAAATGTCTCCATCACAATTTTTGCTACTTTTATTCAGCTTCGCTCTCGAAGCGTTGTCAGATTTTTTTTCCAAGCGATACTTCCTCAACTAAGGCGTTTACCATACATTCATCCATGTATGATGTCCAGTTAATTTGTGCCTTTCGGCCACTGCTGCTACCTTCGCATTTCGTGACATACCTTAAAACATTGCACATTTAAACATTACAAATATGTAAAGCCACGTAAGATGTAGAAATATTATATAAATTGCAAATGATGTAGAAATATTTATAAATTGCAATAATCTTTCTATCAACATCCACATTCTAAAAATAATAATAATAATAATAATTCAAAATTAACTAATTGATGTTCTGTTCTGACTTATATGATTCCCACATAGCTTACGCAAGTCCAAGTCGAAATTCTCTCCATCTTTGTTTTTCCCTCCTAGCAGTCGCAGATTCATTTCGGAAGTCGCATTCATTCTCCTCCTCACTACTCTCATTACCTTCATCTCATGCATCTCATTTTCATCTTCATCATCACCGATATCATTGTTACTTTCAAAATCAAGCTCTTGATCACGTTTTTAATTGATAATATGTATTTCTTTTTAAGCGTTCGTAACCGATTCCTGCAATTTTCTCCATCCACTTGCACAGAAAATGTCTCCATCACAATTTTGCTACTTTATTCATACTAGCTTCTCAAAAAGCGTAGTCAGATTTTTTTCCTAGCGATACTTCCTCAACCAAGGCGTTTACCATACATTCATCCATGTATGATGTCCAGTTAATTTGTATCTTTCGGCCACTGCTGCTTGCCTTCGCATTTCGTGACATACCTTAAAACATTGTACATTTAAACATTATAAATATGTAAAACCACGTAAGATGTAGAAATATTATATAAATTGCAAAATGATGTAGAAATATTATATAAATTACAATAATCTTTCTATCAGCATCCACATTCTAAAATAATAATAATTCAAAATTAACTAATTGATGTTCTGTTCTGACTTATATGATTCCCACATATCTGATGCAAGTCCAAGTCAAAATTCCCTCCATCTTTGTTTTTCCCTCCTAGCAGCCGCAGATTCATTTCGGAAGTCGCATTCATTCTCCTCCTCTCACTACTCTCATTACCTTCATCTTCATGCATCTCACTTTCATCTTCATCATCACCGATATCATTGTTATTTTCAAAATCAAGCTCTTGATCACGTTTTTCATTTGATAATATGATTATGTAAGATACAACATGCAGCGACTATATTAACTTGTGTATTTAAAGGAAAGCCTGAAGCAATCTTTAGTATGGGAAATCGTGCCTTCAATACTCCAAAAGTGCATTCTATAGCATTTCGCAATGAGGAATGACGAAGATTAAACAATTCTTCCTTTGTCCTAGGTTGACAACCTTGCCTAAATTCTTTTAGATGATACCGAACGCCACGGAATGGTGCTAAAAAACCCAGCGCATTCGCAAAACCAGCATCTACTAAGTAATATTTGCCTTAAAAAAATAACACCTTAAAAGTCATGTAAATGTAATTTACTTATTAATAAATAAATATGTATATCTATATGTCTACTTAGATTAGTACCTGCTGGGACAATCAATTTGTGTTGTCGGTTAAGAGCATCTGCTAGTATTCGTGAATCTGATGACGATCCCTCCCACCCCACTAGTACATATTGAAATGTTAAATCAAAAGAGCAGCTTGCTAACACATTTTGGAAAATAAATCCCTTTCGATTACGCCACTTGGCTTGCTCTTTTATACTGATCATCGCTGGAATATTGAGCAGTTTATGGCTCTAACACAATCCTTAAAGTACGGGAAAAATCTCGTACTATTCATTATTTCGGGTGGTACACCATTTCTGGGTGGTTTTATAATATCACGTTGTAAAAGTACAACTGCATTGAGCATTCTATTAAAGTGATAACTAATTGTTTCCCCAGAATGGTTAAAATGATGTTGCATGATACAGTTCTTTATATTATGGCTAATTATATGAAGAAAAATTACTAACGCTTCTTCCAATGATATGCCAAATGTGCCTCGCAGGTTACTCTTTTCTTGTATCATATCACGAAGCTAAAGAAAGCATCTTTATGCATACGAATGTAGTTGAAGCATATTGGCCCCGGTCCATTAATAATCGCATCGCAGCCTGTGCGCCTGTCCAATTTCGTTGATGTTGTTGTGATTCTTCTAACATATTTTTTATCAAGCCAAAAGTCATTAATGCACAGCCTTAGTCATTGTAGACATCATATGAAATCCATTTCAGAATCCGAATCCATTTTGTAAATAGATCTAAAAATCAAATAAACCAAGTTTGTAGTCAAATGAAACCATTAAGAATCCATGGACACTTGTTTGTTGAAACATCCAATAGCCAATGATCTTATTTCCTATTTCAGTACATCCATGGTGCACCATACTTTAATGAAACAAATGTTTTCAAATGTGTTTACAGTAAGATTTTTGCAACATTCTTTATATACTGTGGTCAGAATATAAAATATTAATAGGATTAGGAAAAAGGGAACATGTTGAAAGGCAAGAAAATGACACATGGTTTTGGAGAGAGAACTACATATTTATTGAGAAACATGTTGAAAGGCAAGAAAATGAGTGCATGGTTTTAGCAAGTTGAGTTTGTGGGTTTTGTTCAATGATGATTTGTTATGTGCTTGTGCAGCCATAATCCCATCAGATATCTATGACAATTCAAAACTCACACATAAAGCTAAAAGAGTATCACTTAAGAATATGCCAAAATATCGAATGCCAACATGCATATTCTTCTCCTACATTAACCATATATCCAAATTCAATCTAACATCCACCATCGCTGCTCCAATTTTATACTTTAATTGGTCAAATATCAATTGATAATTTGATTCATAAGTTGAAAAGAGTAATATTTAAATAATGAATTCCATCAATTGATTTTGTAATTCTCTGGAATGGAATTTTACTATTTCATATGTTGGTAAATTCTATGTTCTTCCACTCTCTCAGGGGTTTATTTATCCTTTAGGTGAGAAAAAATAACCAACAGTCCACAATCAATGCTATTGTGTTGTCCAGGGCATGTCCACATATCACCTAATGATGGGTTGGATCACCCACAGGTATGCCATTTTGTCATAAGTCCACTAAAAAGCTCAATTGAATTAGCCTGTTAGGCCACCTCATGAATCAAACAATGCCCAAAAATTGGAACAGCTGGGTGTTTCTCTAGCCATTCTAGCCACCTCATGAATCAAACAATGCCCAAAGGGCGTATTTGGTTGCACCAAATTTCATGAAATATGGCAAAACTTTAATATTTGGCACAACCAAATGCACCCTAAATCAAATGTAATTAAACTAAAACAACAAATATGCAGCTGAAATATGGCATATTTTTTATTTTTTTTTTTGGAGAGAGAACTACAGATTTATTGAGGAACATGTTGAAAGGCAAGAAAATGAGTGCATGGTTTTAGCAAGTTGAGTTGTGATTGAATTAGCTTGCCAAGGCTTACTAGATTCCAGAATTCCAATGTGAGTTGTGATTGAATTTATAAAATGAGTGCATGGTTTTTAGCAAGTTGAGTTGTGATTGAATTAGCTTGCCAAGGCTTACTAGATTCCAGAATTCCAATGTGAGCTGTGATTGAATTTATAAAATGAGTGCATGGTTTTAGCAAGTTGAGTAGGCTAGAAAGTTGGCAGTGATAGGAGAGAAGGAAACCACACCTGTAAGTAAATATAATATACATACAGACAACTAGACATACATGAAAAATTCATGTTCAATAGACAGATAGCCAGACATACATGAAAAACTAATATATCATACAACAAGAAATCCCATTGGAGATCATGAACAGAGGAGTCCATGTCATTTACTTAGTACCAGTATCGGTACATGATCAAGAAAGGGACAATGCTAATCGGTTTGTCGAACACATCCTAGACTTGCAAGCTAATATCTAAATCTGAACTGGAACTCATTAATTGGATAGTTTAAATTACTTACATTCCAACTGTGCAATCTGATGTAATTTCCAAGGGCCAGGGACCGTTTGTCCTACTGATATATAGTTCTTTGCAGGACCTACTCCAAAGTGTAAATCAATGGCCCGCATTAAACTGAAGAAATGCTATCCATGGTCAGCCCTGCTGCGGCCTATTCATCTGGATTGCTGAACCATGGCTCCAAATATAGAAATCAAGAATCAAATGTACTGTGGATATTTGCAGTTGAACAGTTATTAATGATCAAGTAAAGAATTGGGACATGGTCCATCCATGGTTGGTCCATTTGAACAATGGCCTTAGTTGCGAGGGCCATAAGAATAAATAGGATTTATGTACCAAATACATGATGGATTCATGGTTTTCTGATCTAGGCCACTGGTCCATGTAAGGGAACTGTGGTTGATGGCTAATGAAAACTTACACCGTAAGCATACGTTCCACCAATCAAATTTTAATGGGCTTCTACTATGAATGGAAATGCCCCACAGTCCATGCAAACTAGAAAATCCAAACCATCTAGAAATGTCAAGCAAGGTGGACCCATGGCAGGGGTAACACCCACTATCCTGTTACACTGCGTACTGAGTTGCTGCTATACATTTTTTATACCAAGTAAATTCAGTTAGGCCCACTGTAAATGTTTACAGTTTATCCAATCCGTCCATCCATTTCTTCATCTAAAATTAAGTATTAAATGGATGGACAGTGTGGATCAAATACATATATCATGGTGGATCCCACAGAGTTTACGCATTACTCAGCACATGATCCCTTCCCGCATAATACTCAGTCGTGCACCAGTTGGCAATAGTTCTTTTGAGAACTTTTTGAGAACTCATAATACGTGATTTGAGTCCAAAATCCGAACGGTCCACGTTATGCAGAACCCCATGAAACCCACATTACCCAACTTTTACTTTGATCTAAAATATTGGTGGGCCATGAAAAAAGAAAACATTTTCCTGCCTTGATTTGCATCTCTCTTTTCCATGGCCCACCAGAGTTTTAAATCAGGGCGCAAATTGGTCCCTAAAACATTTTCATGGGATGTTGCATCACATGGTCAGTTCGGATTAGAGGCCCATAATAGGTGTGAACAAATGCGCACGTGCGCAGGTTTGCCAGCGTGCCTTATATGCCAACGTCAAACCACTCCCGTTTTCAAGGGAGAAAAAAAAAGGGTGGATGAACCCTACCGTTTTGAGAGGAGAAGAGACGGAAGGACTGTAGCGAGTTTACCAGTGAGAGATTGCAGAGACAGATAGAGATTTCAGAGACAGAGAGAGATTGTAGAGAGGGAGGGGAGAGAGATTGCAGAGAGGGAGAGAGAGAGAGAGAGCATGGGATGGAGAGACGAAACTTGCAATCCCCTTTTTATAGAAGCTTATCAATGGTGGTTGTTGGTGTGGTAAATGGCGGTTGTGTTGAGAAGTGGAGCCACATCTGGGGCCGCCCACGACCAGTTGAGGTTGCGTGGATTTTGTGTCGCAAGTCCTTTCGCAACTGGGATGCTAAAAGAGTTTCGCGGATTTCGTGTCGCAAGTTCTTTCACAATTGGGATGCGAAAGGGAAGTTGCCAAAACTATAAATTGGGGTCCCTAGGACTATTCTAGGGTCAAGGTGAATATTGAAAAATTATTCTAAGGTGTGGCCCAAGGGTTTTCTATGTGCTTCCAAGGGAGAGGTTAGTATATTGCCTTGTAATCTTCGTTCTTCATAGTGGAAGTTTGCATCCGTGGTTTTTTACCCTAGCTTGGGGTTTTTCCACGTATATCTTGTCTCGTGGTTTGTTTGAATGCTTTAATCTATTTCTAGTTTATATTTCTTCCTATTTATTGTTTGTGGTGAGGCCTGAGATTGGATTTAGGCTCACTTCATTGTTGGCGTGCTGTGCAACAACTGGTATTAAAGTTATTGGTTTAGTTCTATTGGGAGCGATGGCAGAAGATGGAAAACTAGAATTGAGAAGTTTGATGGTTCAAACTTTGCCTTCTGGAAGATGCAGATGGAGGATTATCTGTATAAGAAGGACCTCTACATTCCTCTAGGAGGAAAAGAGAAGAAACCAGAAAAGATGACAGATGATGAATGGTTTTTACTGGATTGGAAGGCTTTAGGAACGATCCGACTCTCTTTGTCTAAGAGCGTCGCCTTCAATATATTCAAGTTGAAAACGACAAAAGAATTAATGGAAGCCCTAGCCACCATGTATGAAAAACCCTCAGCATCCAACAAGGTTCATCGTATGAAACAACTATTCAACATGAAGATGTTAGATGGTGGGAGCATGGCTAAACATCTAAACGAGTTTAATACAGTCACGAGCCAGTTGGAATCCGTTGGCATTATTTTTTAGCATGAGGTGAGGGCGTTATTGATCTTATCCAGTTTACCAGACAGTTGGGATGGTTTGGTGATTACTGTGAGCAATTCTTCAGGGTCGACAAAGCTGAAATTTGATGATGTGGCCGGTCTAATTCTCAGCGAAGAATCTAGAAGGAAGGCATTAGGAGTTTCAGGGGATTCAGGGAATGCTCTAAACGTTGAAGGAAGAGGAAGATCGCTGAACAAAGGAGGCAATAAACACGAGTGTTATAAGTCGAGGAAGAAGTCCAAGGGACCAAAAGAGAAAGACGGGTGTTGGCATTGCGGCAAGAAGGGGCACATAAAACGTGATTACAGGGCATTCAAGAAACAAGATGGAAGCTCTCTAGGCGGGAGGGATTCAGTGAATCTATTTGAAGAGAGTAACACAGAGGCGTTGATCTTATCTCTTGATGCGAGGAATGAATCTTGGGTTATAGACTCGAGTGCTTCGTTTCATGCCACTTCATGTAAGGAAGTTCTGCGTAATTATGTGTCAGGTAACTTTGGGAGAGTCTACCTGGGTGATGATGAGCCTTGCAGTATTGCTGGAAAGGGGGATGTTTAGATAAGTCAAAAAGATGGAACAACTTTAAAATCAAAGGATGTCAGACATGTACCGAGTTTGAAACGTAACTTGATTTCAGTGGGGCAGTTGGCCGATACCAGTTATGTGACGACATTCACCAGTGATTCCTGGAATATCACAAAAGGTGCCTTGGTGATATCTCGAGGCAAGAAAGAAGGTACTTTGTACGTGACTTCAGGATCGTATTGTTCACTCGCAGTCGCATCAACTGGAGTGAATGAGCAGTTATGACATCAGAGGTTGGGACATATGAGTGAAAAGGGAATGAAAGTGCTATTGTCAAAAGGGAAGCTACCAGGGCTGAAGTCTATTGACTTGGAATTCTGCGAGAACTGCGTGTATGGTTAACAGAAGAGGGTAAGTTTCAAGAAAACAGGACATGCTCCAAAGACGCTTCTGTTGGATCTTGTACACACTGATGTGTGGGGACCGGTACAGGTATTATCTCTTGGTGGCTCACGTTATTTTGTTTCCTTTATTGATGATGCTAGTAGAAAACTGTGGGTCTATTTCTTAAAGCATAAATCTGATGTATTTGATGTATTTAAGAAGTAGAAAGTCATGGTAGAAAATGACATAATAAAACAGTAAAGTGTCTCAGATCTGATAATGGGGGAGAGTATTGTGCAGCAAATGGGAATCTACAGAACTCCAGACAGCAAACTGAGTGGACTGGGAAAGATAGTGCAACCAATAGCATATCTATATTCACATTGATGCAGAACACAAAAACAAGCTGGATGCGAAGTTCAGGAGGTACACGTTTATAGGCTACGGGCAGCATAATTTTGGCTACAGGTTTTGGGATGCGGAAAACAGGAAAATCATCAGAAGAAAGGACGTAATCTTCAATGAAAAAGTGATGCATAAGGACAGTGTGTAGGAAAATAAGGCCGAGGAGAAAGAGTTTGTAGAGTTAGAAGAGTTACTGGACATGGTGTTACAGCGCCACAGGATAATCATGAACATGAGCATTATGAGGCAGGGCTACAGACACCAGTTGTGAGGAGGTCTACTCGGGAGAGGAAACCCACAGTCCGATACTCACCCTCCTTATATTATCTACTACTGACAAATAATGGTGAACCAAAGTGTTTTGAAGAGGCATTACAATTAGATGCAGGGGTTAAGTGGGAGCAGGCCATGGATGAGGATATGGACTCTCTTGAGTCTAATCGTACATGGGAGCTAGTCACTCTACCCAAGGGTAAGAAAGCTCTTCATAACAAGTGGGTTTACAGACTGAAGGAGGAGCACGATGGTTCGAAACGATACAAGGCCAGATTGGTTGTGAAAGGGTTTCAACAAAAGGCAGGTATCAATTTCACTGAAATATTTTCACCGGTAGTGAAAATGTCTACGATTCGTATGGTCTTAAGTATAGTGGCTACAGAGGACTTACATCTAGAGCAGCTAGATGTTAAGACAACCTTTATTCATGGGGACCTTGAAGAAGAGATATATATGCATCAGCCGATAGGATACGTGGCACCAGAAAAGGAGAACAAGGTGTGCAGGCTGAAGAAGAGTTTATATGGCCTGAAGCAGGCCCCGAGGCAGTGGTACAAGAAGTTTGACAGTTTCATGTCGGGAAACGGTTTTAAGAGATGTCATGTGGACCACTGTTGTTATTTGAAGAAGTTTGATACGTCGTACATTATCCTTCTTCTGTACATTGATGAGATGCTTGTGGCCGGTTCAAGCATGAAGGACATCTCAGATCTCAAAAGACAACTGTCTAGAGAATTTGTCATGAAGGATTTAGGAGCTGCAAAATAAATCCTAGGCATGAGGATAAAGAGTGACAGGGAAAACAAGAAACTATTGTTGTCACGGGCAGAGTACATAGCTAAGGTACTTGATCGATTCAATATGGGAGGTGCTAAGCCGGTTAGTACTCCATTAGCCAACCACTTCAAGCTATCTAAGGAACACGAGGCAAAGACGCAGGAGGAACGGGATTACATGGCTAAAGTCCCATATGCGTCAGCTATAGGGAGTCTCATGTATGTTATGATAGGCACGAAGCCAGACATTGCTCAAGCAGTGGGAGTTGTTAGCAGGTTCATGAACAATCCCGAGAAGGAACATTAGAAAGCTATGAAGTAGATTCTTAGATACCTAGTAGGTACTAAGGATGTAGGGCTATGCTATGGTGGATCAGAAATCAAACTACAAGGCTACGTGGATTCAGATTTGGCAGGAGATATCGACAGCAGAAGAAGCACTACATGTTATGTCTTTACTCTGGGAAGTGCTGCAGTCAGTTGGGTCTCTCAGTTACAGAAGATATAGTATCTATCAGTACGACAGAAGTAGAATATGTTGTGGCTACAGAAGCATGCAAAGAGATGGTGTGAATGCAAGGTTTTATGGAAGAGTTGGGTAAGAAGTAAGCAGATTACAAGCTGTACAATGACAATCAGAGTACAATACACTTGGCTAAGAATTCAGTCTTTCATTCAAGGACCAAGCATATTGCCATCAGATATCACTTCATACGTTCATTACTGGAAGATGGAGCGATTGCTCTGGAGAAGATTCATACAAGTGAGAATCCTGCAGATATGCTGACTAAGGCGGTCACAAGGGAGAAGCTGAAGCTCTGTTCAACTTTGATTGGTCTTCAGGCTTGATGGTGGGGAGGTGGTGTACTCCGAATGAAGAAGACAAAGGTTTATGGCGATGTGTCTCGAAGTGGGAGATTGTTGAGAAGTAGAGCCACATCTGGGGCCGCCCACGACCAGTCGAGGTTGCGCAGATTTCGTGTCGCAAGTCCTTTCGCAACTGGGATGCGAAAGAAGTTTCGCGGATTTCGTGTCGCAAGTCCTTTCGTAACTGGGATACAAAAGGGAAGTTGTCAAAACTATAAATTGGGGTCCCTAGGGCTATTCTAGGGTCAAGGTGAATATTGAGAAATTATTCTAAGGTGTGGGCAAAGGGTTTTCTATGTGCTTCCAAGGGAGAGGTTAGTATATTGCCTTGTAATCTTCATTCTTCATAGTGGAAGTTTGCATCCGTGGTTTTTTACCCTAGCTTGGGGTTTTTCCATGTATATCTTGTCTTGTAGTTTGTTTGAATGCTTTGATCTATTTTTAGTTTATATTTCTTCCTGTTTATCGTTTGTGGGTGAGGCCTGAGATTGAATTTAGGCTCACTGCATTGTTGGCGTGCTGCGTAACAGGTTGTTGGTACGGTAATAATGAAGCTTTGCTGCGGTAATAGTGTTGTAGGATGTGGATTGGTTGAACTGCTGCAAGGCTTGCTGGAGTTCCTTCAATGGCGGCTGCTTCCTCTTCATTGGCTGGATCTTCATGGCTATAATGGTGGTTGGTGGGTTGGTGCGTTTCTCCCTCTTCCCCTTTTTTTTTAAAATATGACCGTTGAGCTTGTAAGTGACTTACAGGGAAGTGACTTCCCACCCCCCTCCCCCTGCAGTTTTTTGGTAGATTTGCGTGTAAGTGACTTATAGGCGATTTTTCTCCCCCAAACACCACCTGTAAGTGACTTCCCTATAAGTCACTTCCCACTTACCCAACTTACAGGCATCCAAACAGGCCCTAAAATCTCTCTCTCTCTCTCTCTCTCTCTCTCTCTCTCTCTCTCTCTCTCTCTCTCTCTCTCTCTCTCTCTCTCTCTCTCTCTCTCTCTCTCTCTCCCTCTCTCTCTCTTGCACGCTCCCTCTCCCTCTCTCACTGATTGCATTCCCTCTCCCCCTCTCTCTCCTCTCTCTTTCTCTTGTGCGTGCTCCCTCTCCCTCTCCCTCCCTCGTTGTCTTGCGGTCCCTCACCCTCTCCCTCTCCCTCTCCATCTCACACAAATCCCAACCCTCTATCTCTGTGTTGGGCGTATTTCAGATCTAGCAGGTGAGAGGGAGATGAGAGAATGCTTCTCATTTTTTGGCGACATCGAACACAGAGAGATCCAACTATCAGTACTTTAAAAAAAATAAAAAATTCAATGGTATTTGTTTGAGATTTTTTGTTATGTTATTAGAAAGCTTCTTCTATTTTCCTCCATTTTCATTTTCTAATTTTTTTTGGGACTTGCTTGTCATATTTTTTCAATTTTTGGAAGTTACTTTTATTGTTTTTCTTTTTCTTTTTAATTTTTTGATGAGTTGGGTATTCTGGAGTTTTCTTCCATTACAGTATGTTGATTGAATGGCTTTTCATTGACATATTCTTTTTTGAATCCATAGTGTATGCTGCTGTATTTTATTTTACAGTGCGCCCTTCTTGTTGAACGGCCTGGATATTTGACTAGTGTTGTTCACCTAGATCTCTGATACATGTTCTGCTCCCCTCACACGAGGGACCCCTTTCACAATCATTCACTTGAATGAAGAGGAAATGATTGATGTGGGGCTAACCCCCATGCATTTGTAATGAGGAATCCTTTTTGGGGCTAGTCCCACTTTGGTCATTTCCTCTTATGGAATTGTGGGTCATCATTTTGAATTGAAATGATGACAGAAAAAAGGTTGAATTAAGAAGAAAAGATAGGCGTGAGTCATGTTATTGACATTCTCTTAGAAGTGATATTCACCCCCTTCTAATAATCAAATCAATTCACAAGAGGGCTATGAAAAATCTGCTTCTAGGATAAATCAAGCCTAACCTCTTGACCACAAGAACAGTGCTCTTAGACTTGCAAAACTAAAGAATACACACCCCAAACACACCAGCATAAGATATTCCTTGACTTAGATTTCAGAATTCAGTACAAAACACAATCTGAGATAGCGGTTCCTGTTAAAAATCTACACCAATATATTTATTTAATTTTCAAAGTAGCTTTTGAGTTTGAAAAATAGTCCACCCTTTTGATAAAACACATACACAAGTCAATCACTTTGGTCATTTCCTTCTATCAATCAGTTTTATTGCAATACACTTCAATTGAATGCATTAAGGGAGCAATGAGGGAGATTCATTTTAATTATCTTTATGTATAATATTTCAGGTGGCCCAAGAAAAATTAAGGACTTTAAGTGGAGCCAGGATCAAACACTATTTGAATCTTAGAGAGATGGTCATACTGGGTATATAGTTTATTTGATCTTACATCATGTCTTCTTTTTCATGCCTCTTTAAGTGACTTAATAACTTGTCTACATCATGTAGAGAAGTAGCTTTCTTTTCATATATTCTCACCTTGATAATTTGTTGGTACCCTCTTATAGATGCAAACATGAAAGAACTATCCACCACCAGTTTCATGACAAACAGAGGACAACAGGTATGGCTTGTGTTTAGGAATTCCCTTTTTTACTTAACAAAGAAGAAATAAATCCAATGTAGACAACTGTAAATTTTATTTTCTAAAGTTCAGTAAATATCCAGTAATTGTACAGTGGATCAAAATGCATGTCTCTTATGCATTACAATTTCAGCATAGAGCATGTATTGGGCAGATCATGGAATGTGGTATTTTGGTATGCATTGATGCATGTGGATATATTGCCCGTAATGTTGTGGATTGTAGGTTACTTGGTTTGGGTATCCAACTCCATGTATTTTGTGGGGAGCATTTTATCTGCCGATGTGTTTGAAAATTGATTTTTCAACTGATTTCTAGTGGAATATATTATAGGTTAATTGTTTCATGAAAATGTGTTTCGGTACTGTAAATTTTGCATCCTTGAAGTGGTAGATTCATGTTGTGGGTGCGGCTGATTTATTTTGTTTTCCTATATTCAACAGGTACATAGATGAGGATCAACTGGCTGTAAACTTGAAAAGGCTTGACATAGACTTGAAATGGCCTAATATCACAAAGACTTGGGAGTCACTTACCACATGATTCTTGCAAATTTTGAAAGGAACATCAGTCTATGTCATTGGTGATTCCACAGAAATTAATTAAAAAGTTGCTAAAGAACTTGCAGTTGGTCTTGAGTATGCATACCTTACATATGTGGAAAATAGTATATTTTCAAGTAAGATGGCCTAGATCACCCAATTCGTAAGCAGAAGAGGGAATTTTGACATTGACAAGCAGGGATAGTTAGCTGAAAATTCTTTGTCAATGGCAGAAATGATGGGGACATCCGCCCCTATGAGCAGAGGAGAAAGCATTGATGGCGCTAGGATAGGTGAACAGACCGAAGGTTCCATGATATAAGGATTGCCTTAACATCCCTAAAGTATGACAATTGTTGTGATCCTATCTTTCTTTTTAATTATCCATTTTCATGCTGAATGAAATTCTAATTCATGTTCAAACCTGAGGTTTGCACAATACTGCTTAGGTTCTCGGTTTGTAAAGAAGCAGGACCCATTTTTCAATGATCTGAACCATGGTATGATGGTTTCACTGAAAATGGCCCACAAACTATAAATTTCCCAGATTGGAAGATCCTAGGCATAGAATATTTTTGCCTCCTTTTTTGTTGAATGTAAACCATTAGTTATTTCTGTCAATCTGAGGATGTTCACGGCATGGGCCATCAATAATGGGGCCCGTAATATCGACAGTTTGGATCAATGAATAGTAATCACCCAGTTTTACAAACTGAAAACCCAATGGTACCTTACAAACTTTTAGCCAAAGTATTGTATAATACCATGTAAAAATCATGTTATACATATCAGAAAAGAAAAATGCAGCACTTCTCACAATTTCTATGAATAGCCTTATTAGAGATTTTATCAATAATAATAATAATAATAATCTATCTTTGACCAAATGTATTTCCTTCAATGTCAATGGTTATAAAATTTCATGGTATTCCTAGGGGTTAGCATATACATGTCCTGGGTGGGCGAGTGGGTACAATGGAGCACACCCTGCCCCACAAGCCCTGTATAACAGAACCTTCTTCTAGTGTTGGTAACTGTATAAATGCTTGGCTTTTAACTTCATTTTGCAAGCAATCTCACCTTGGTGACCTAAGCTTGGCCCACATGTTTGGATGTAAGGACAAGTACTTAATAGACGTTCACTCCATTGATGAGAAACTATAGCGTTGCGTTTCAAGGAAAACAAGGTGGCTTGTCCAACTAGGGTAGCATTAGGCAAGGTACTACAAGAAATAAGGGTACTACTAACACATTTCCTTTCATGTTCTTAATGAGAAATTTTGTGGTTTTATGTTAGAAATCTATCTTATTTGGCCACATAAGATTTCAACAGGGATTCCCTTCTCATAATGCATTGAATTCGATGGTTTTGTTCAATAATTGGAGGAAATGGCTTTGTCAGTTCATTCCAAATGCACAAAAAAAAAAAAAAAAAAAAAAAAAAAAAAAAAAAAAAAAAAAAAACAAGAAGAAGAAGAAGAAAGAGCAGATCAGGGAAGATACATTTTGTTTTCCTATATTTAACAGGTACATAGATGAACATGATTTTGTGATTTCACAGGAGATCAATCATCAGATGTAAGGCATCTTGTGTGGATCTTTTTGTTTCTAACCAAACTGCAATTTATTATTGGAAACTGATTTCTTCATTCTAAAAAATTACAAGGAGGATGATTCATCCATCAAGAATCTTCTGAAGGCTTTGCACAAAACCAAAGATGATCACAGGTATGTGCCGTTTGAAGACTTATCTTTTTTTACTGGCGTTGTGGATACCTGATAGGTTTTACTCTTGGCTATTGAAGTTCATGGGAAAATGAATCTCAAAAGGCTTCTAAAAGAAGGAAGAGTCTTGTTTTTTTATGAAGACCAGGAGAAGAATACAAAAAATCTTTGCGAGAAGTAAGTGCACCATGCATCGACAGATGTTATTTGCTTGCATGGAGTTTCTTCTTTGACAGTATATTGATGCTTACGGAAAATAGATTTTTCTCATCATTGCCTAGAGAAAATTATGAATGAAGTAGGCAGATTCTTAAGGACATGGAAATATGCTTTTTGTTTTTAACCAAACTGCAGTTGTGCTTTTGAAGTCATACAGTATCAGTTCTGTCAGTTTAATCCTACACTAAGATCCATCTTGCGTCTATTATAACAATTACAACCATTCCAGGTACAAGGATAATCGACAGTGCAACCATCTTATTACAGAAGCCCTTGATCCAGATGGAAAAGTTTCTCTACATTGCTTCAAAGAAAAAGATGCCCAATGTTGATGAGCCTTTTTCAGGTGGAGATGATCAAGTCAGGGCGGGGCATTCAAAGAGTGCCACCAGCTCTCAACTTCCCTCAAACGAATTGGAGAATGGTTCTTTCCCAGGAAATTCCTCGTAAGTGTTCAGTCTAGCACCAATGTTGTTTCTGTCATGAATTGAATGCCCAAGATTGTCTGGTCATTCAGCTGCCCCATTTTTTATTTTTTATTTGGTAAATAAGATGACAGTGGAGATCAATTATTCAATTCATTCCTGTCACTCCCCAGACTCGGTAACCAGACTCACAAGGAACCCGATGGTCGGTTCTGGCTGCAACAGCCTCCGTAGTACCCCATTCTCGGCTCCTGAGGCAGGTTCCGATCCTGGGATCTTACAAGGAGGATTTTCATAACAGCATAATCATTACCAATACGAGCATACCTAAGATCACAGTAAATAAATCTGAAATAACAAAGGCACACATCACAAAATCCACTAAGAATTTGAACTTTTACAAGCTTACATAAGGTCCAAAAGGACATACATAAGATAATAGAAGGAAGAAAGGAAGTCTGCAACACTAGGTCCTCAAGCTCAGCTCTAATCCAAACTCAACCACTACGACACCTACCTATGATCTCCTGCACGCATCAATCGTGCATAAGCTTATAGAAAGCTTAGAGGGTGGTGAAAGTATGTGACAATGGTGCTCAGAAGAAGATAGAGAATGCAGAAGGGAGTCATGATCAATACCAATACCACTAGCCTTACTAAGGCTATCATGAATGCAAGAAACTATACCAAGGCAGTATGATCATGCAGGAAACCATACCAAGGCTATATAATGCAATGAGTATTGTAATGCGATGAGTATTGTAATGCAATGAGTACTGTAATGCATTATGAGGCTTACACAGCCGATGCAAATGCAATGCGAAGTAATGTCAGTGCTCATATCCAATCCACATATCAAGTACATTTTCATCATAAGGAAATCACCGGGGTCCATTACATTACTGGATGACTGCCGCTCTACAGACCCCGCACAGTCAAACGAGCGTAAGAAACCTCACTACCCTGTCTGCGGACAGCCAATCACCAGCAACGCCTAAAGGTAGTGGACCCATTCACGAGCTGGTCAGACTCAGCCTAGCAATGCCCCCTTACATCAGGCGAGTAAGGCCACACCCCTATCCAACCGACTACACAATAGTGGGAGTCGCGGCCTAACGGTATAAGGCCCTCGTGCGCTCATATATTCCACTCGGTCACGGCGTTGGAGTAGATCCTTGGTACCATGGAAGTTTTGGAAATTTCACCCATGGGCATCCTATGCACCCGGTATGCTCAAGTAACATTTTCGGTGTCCAAACATGGCCATCCACGATGTATCTGTGGAGGCTACAGTCCTGATGAAGCAAGGGCAATAATGCTCATACGTTATGCATTGCCAGATGCATGAATCACATAATCAACCAAGCATCAATTCCAGGCATCCAATGTGCTCAAGAGGGAATACTACGTCCCTTGGAGAAGGTAACATGCAATGCCCAATGACACAATATGACCATACACACACAGTGGTTCAGTGTCAACCAAGCATACAATGATGTACATGGGTCATGAGGATGAATTTAATCACACTATATGGCGATATACAATGTATATTACATTCCTTTTATCCAAGAAGGAACCAAGACTAGGTACTTAGACAATATCCTTAAGGAACCCAACTTCTAGTGGGGGCCCATTTACCTGGGGTAGCCCACAAGACTGAGTATACAAGCTATGGGTCTAAGTAATGTAGAAATGAGCCTATAAAGAGTCTAAGATGAGTATCCAATCACTCTTAAAAACAGCCGGGCCTAGAGGGGTCCATAATGGGGACATTTAACCACCATTCCCCAAAAAGGCATATCAACCATGAACTATATGGATAAAAGGCCCAAGGCCTACATTTAAGATAAAAATAAAGGTAACCATATACATATATTCCTCATAATAGGTCATAAAAAGATATAATACCACTTTTACCAACATGGGCCCCAAGAGGAAAATTAAGGCCCAAAGCTCAATTCCCAATGGCCATAGAATCCATGCATTAAGTTGGACTTAGCGGACAGCCTGTGTAAGACCCGTACCCAAGTTCGTACTGTTCCGATGAATCCAGCGATCATTTCCATCGAAGTCCGGCAATCCGCGACTGATAATCGACGTTGCGATCGATCGTAAGTCGTATCCTTTAGATTCGAGTCGGTTTAATCCGAGACCTGTATCATTGCGACCGCACCGTCGCCGCAGTTCCAACACCGCGACTCACGCACCGATTCGATACCCTGACCAGAAGATGTGAGTCGGCGTTTATTTCGAAGAAACGCCGCGCTTTCTCAGTCCCAAGAGAATCTCTACGCAATGTCAAATCAATCCCATCAATCAATCAATCACATCAATCAATCAATCACTTCAATGTCAAGTACAAGCAACTCAAGCTTTCTCTCTCCAAAGTCAACTCTTTCTCACTCTCTCTCTTACACACCCATACCTAGTCAAGTACCACATCCATCACCTCACATCACTCATCTCTCTTACAATTCTCTCTCCTTCTCATTTCTCCACATTCCCAAGCCAAGCAAGAGCTCACACGTCCAAGCTCTCTCCCTCTTCCCAAACTCCAAGTGTGGCCCACTTTCCCCTACTCTCACATCTCCCATCTCAACCGTTGGATCATCATCAACCACCATTGAAAGTGGAGGCAAGGAGCTAAGGAGGCTTAAGGAGGAAGGAGGAGTACAAGAGGTGGGTGATCCACCATTGATTTCCATTTAAGGCCCCACTTGTTGGTGGGACCCATTTTGATCTATGTATTATATCAATGGAGGGCCCATAGTGGCGGGGTCCCTCCTCTCTATCACCGTCTCTCTATCTATCTCTCTCTCTCTTTTCTCTCCCTAGAATGAAGTGGGTCCCACTAAATCATGTTAAATCCACTCCATTCATCATTGGTGTGGCCCACTACATTTTTAGGAGACATCCATCGTCCATTTTTGGGATGGTGGGAAGCCCCACATGTTATATTATTTATTATATTTATTTTATATATATATATATATATATATATATATATACATGGTGGTGGGCCACGTACATGTGGGACCCACCATGATGCAGTGTATATCCAAACCGTCCAGCGTCTTTGGACGCTGGACGTAGCGTCCAGACATGGAGTGCGTGTACTGCATGAGTGTGTACTTGCAAGCTATCTAAAAAAAAGTTACTTTTTGGGGTGGGCTGCTCATGCAGGCCCCACCTTGATGTATGTATATGATCCACGCCGTCCATTCCGTTCTCTAGCTCATTTTAGGCTTTGAGCCGAAAAATGAAGCTGATCCCATTTTCTGGTGGGCCGTGGCATTGAGAACACTAGTTTTCTTCGTTAAATTTTGGAAAAATGACTGCTGGGGCCCACAAGGAGCTTGGACCCATCTGAAACTTGGTTTTGACACCTAATTTTGTGGATCTCATGCAATGGACGGGTTGGATCTTGCTGATGCGGGCCCCACGAATAAAATTTAAAAAAAAAAAAAAAGGTGGCAGCGCTGCTACTGCTGCAGCGCAGGCAGCGCCTGCGGCTAATGGGCGGGCGGACGAACGCTGGGCCGTGAGGACCCCCCATCGTGGTGCGTTTCGACCATCAGAACCGTTCATTTAATGGTTCCCCTTTAAATTATGGGGTATCCCAAAAATCAGCCGTATACGGAACTCAGGTGGGCCTTACCATTTAAAACCATGTGGAGACATGCCTAAAACTTATAAAAACAATTGGTGGGGCCTACCTGAATTTTGGAAACGGCTGAAACTTGATCTGGACCCTCATTCAGGTGGGACACACATAATGGTTGGACTGGATTTGTAAACCACATTTCAGTGGGCCACATGCCCACCCCCAGGTCCACATGACCTTATAAACAGGTTGGCTGGCAAATAAACATTACCGTGGGCTAGGCCCACGTGACCCTATCAACGGGTTGCATGGCAAATAAACATTCTGGTGGGCCCCCTGGTCCCATGACCTTATGAATAGATTGAATGAAAATAAATATTACAGTAGGCCCAAGGCCCACGTGGCCTCATGAATGGATTGGATTGCAAATAAATATCACGGTGGGCTCCAGGCCCACCCCAGGTCCAGCGACCTTATAAACAGTTTGGGTGGCAAATAAATAGTGGGCCCACATGGAAGTCCACCATGATGCATGTGTTGCATCTAACCTGTCCTACCATTATGAATGATCGTCTTAAGGCTTGAGACTAAAAATAAGACGGATCTATAGTTCATGAAGGCCCACCTGGGAATAGTTGAGGTCCATAATAAATGACCCATTTGATGTATCTAGGGCCCATGTTCTGAGGCCCATCTTGAAGTAATTATGGCCCATTGTCAAGGCCCAATTTGATATATATGAGGCCCATGTGACTAGGCCTAATTGGATGTATTTGTGGCCTGCCTATTGAGGCCCACTTCGATATATATGAGACCCATGTACATGAGGCCATTTGATGTATTGGAGACCTTTGGTCGAGGCCCAACGGGATGTACCTAAGGCCCATTGCAATATATGATTCTTCCATGGTTTATGTTATGATGTTTTGGCGGCCATGCTTTGGGAGCAATGATGGTTTGACGCCCACATTGTAGGGATAATGTTGGTTAAATGTCCACATTATCACTCTCCCTAAGGCCCATTGATAGGCCCATACTTATAGTGGGTAGGCCGTCTAGGCCCATCTTCGCCTTACTCAGATCCCATCACTATATAACATGTTTAGTATAGATATATGATTCATGATCATACGCATCATATGTATGCTTGAGATGAGGAGTGTCTGATCATATCATATGCCTTCAGACAGACTGTTTACGGGCTCCCTAATAGGTGGAGTTGCCCTATATGAGCGCGTGCTTCACGCAGGATGACTGCATGACTGATAGTGTGTTACATGCACTTGCATTGTGTGATTGTAGTTACTGTATGCCCTAGCGACACCAAGGCCATAGCCTCCACAGACACATCGTGGGTGGCTGGATTGGATACCGAAAATGTTTGATTCTAGCATACAGGCGCCATAGATGTCCCTGGGTGAAAATTCTAAACCCGATGGTACTAGAGGATGACTCCAATGTCGAGACCGAGTGGATGTACGAGCGCATGAGAGCGAATACCAGGAGGCCGCGTCTCCCACTGTGTCGTGGTCGGTTGAAAAGGGGTGTGACCTTACCCGCCTGAGTGAGGGGGCAATTTCTAGGTTGAGTTTGACCAGCTTGAGGAATCGGTCCGCTATCGACGAGCTAGGCCTGATATTGGCAGGCGGATAGTGAGGTCTTTTTCGCTCTTCCAGTTGTGCGTCCGGATAGGGACGGCAAGCTGGCGTAGAGTGTACTAGACCCCGGTGATTATCCAGACTGATAACTGTATTGACATGAGGATTGACATGCTTGAGCTGCATTATGCATCGCATGGCCTTGATATGGCCGATATCATTTATATTCTGTACCGCATAGCCTTGGTACAGCTGACTGCATTCATGTACTCATCAGCACGATTCCACGTTACTCTGACCCTGCATTCTGAGCACGCTCATATTGCGCACACACTTACACCACCCTCTAAGCTTTCCATAAGCTTATGCACGATTGATGCGTGCAGGTGACGCCAGGACGCAGTCGTAGACTTGCCGCAGTTGGAGCGTGCAGCCGAGTTTTTAGAGTTTTTGTCATTTTCAGTATATTGTATTTCCCTTTCCTATGCATTGTACTTAAATTTTTTTATCATAGTGGATTTTGTGATGGTGTTCTTGTGGTTATTGCTCGTGGGTTATGCTTGTGGTTATGCTCATTACGAATCAAATTGATCATTAGAAAATCTCCTTGTAGCATCCCAGGATCGGAACCTGGCGTATGGGCGCTGGGAGCCGAGAATGGGGTTCTACGGAGGCTTTCCGCGCCGGATTCGGCGATCGGGAATTTTGTGAGCCCGGTTTCCGAGTTCGGGGCGTGACAGAAGTTGGTATCATAGCATAACTTGGGAATAACCAATAACAGCATCACATGTTTACTATGAGTTTAAAGCGATTAGGTTCCGAGTGCGAAACCTTCCGATTGACTTCCCTAACGTACGATTCTCGAGGTTGATCAGCGTCCTTATCCCTTCTATAGGACATGCCGCGCAGGAGACGATCGATTCCCGCTCCACCACCCGAGACTCCAGCTTTACCACCCGTGCCTCCCGTTCCACCCCCAAAGATCCCTGCTCCCCTGCCTGAGATGACGTCCTCCACCTGATGTCGGTGCGGATCCGACCGTGCCTGTGAGTGCCTCGCAATTACAGCAGATGTTACAGGCTGTGACTGCTGCACTTCAGGGGTAGGGCAGGCGCCCAGTTGTTTCGCCAGAGCAGGCAGAGTAGGAGCGCGTGAGTGCTCTTCTTCGCGAGTTCAGACGGCTTGATCCTCCGCGTTTCCAGGGCGAGCCAGATCCAACTGCAGCAGAGAGATGGCGCTCCGATGTGGAGAAGATCTTCGATACTATGTTATGCACGACCCAGCATCGAGTTCGGCTAGCGGTATTCCTTTTCCACGGTGAGGTAGAGCATTGGTGGACCTCCGTTACCTGTGTTGCAGGACCTGATTACGTCTGGACATGGGATGACTTTATCGATAGATTCGAGGAGCAGTACTTCCCTGACCACATTCGACGTCAAAGAGCACTGGAGTTCAAGACTCTAGTGCAGGGGGACATGACCGTGGCGTAATACGCCGCCCGTTTTGTGGCGCTATCGAGGTTTGCCCCATATATGGTTGATGATGAGGAGCAAAAGGCCCGCCGTTTCGAGAACGGTTTACGTTACGGTCTTCGAAGCCGTGTTATTGGGCATGAGCTCCCGACCTTCCAGGCGGTAGTGCGGAGGGCTCAGATTTATGAGGCCGAGTGGGCCGGCGGACAGAGTAATGGAGATCAGAGGAGGGGTCAGAAGAGGTAGGCCCCCTCCAGTAGCTCCCAGCAGCACCGACGACCGCAGAGATATAGGAGCCACCCATCCGCCGGAGCACCAGTAGCACCGACGGTACCCCCAGCGGCACCACCTCAGAGACAGCTTCCTAACACTTGCTATGGATGCGCTGGGATAGGACACCGTAGGTGGGAGTGTCCCCGACCTCGGCAGCAGCAGTCGAGAGTACCGCAGCATCTTTCGCAACAGCAGCGACAACAGATTCTACCACCGAGGCCCCCTCAGCAGTAGCACCAGCCTCCAGGACCTCCCCCGCAGCAGCAGAGACCTCAGAGGGGACCTGTACCTCCCCAGCAGGCTCAGGGCAGATTTTATGCCGTTCAGTAGGACCCTCAGTCACAGGAGTAGTCGTCGATGATTCATGTGACTTGGCCCCTACACCATCTTGCTAGATTACTTATGGATGATGCGTCTTGAGAGTTAGAGCTTGAGATTCATGGGCGTCATCCCCGTCTTTTGATGTTTGATGTATGTTGTACTGTGTTTTGACCATACATGATGTTATATTCCCTATCCTCTTATGAGTTACGTTTAGTTGCGTTGGTAGTGTAAATTTCGAGGATGAAATTTTTATTAGGTAGGAAGAGCTGTAAGACCCGTACCCTAGTTCGTACTGTTCCGATGAATCCAGCGATCATTTCTGTCGAAGTCCGACAATCCGCGACTGATAATCGACATTGCGATCGATCGTAAGTCGTATCCTTTAGATTTGAGTCAGTTTAATCTGAGACCTGTATCATTGCGACCGCACCGACGCCGCGGTTCCAAAGCCGTGACTCACGCACCGATCCGATACCCTGACCAGAAGATGTGAGTCGGTGTTTATTTCGAAGAAACGCCGCACTTTCTCAATCCCAAGAGAATCTCTACGCAATGTCAAATCAATCTCATCAATCAATCAATCACATCAATCAATCAATCACTTCAATGTTAAGTACAAGCAACCCATGCTTTCTCTCTCCAAAGTCAACTCTTTCTCACTCTCTCTCTTACACACCCATACCTAGTCAAGTACCACATCCATTACCTCACATCACTCATCTCTCTTACAACTCTCTCTCCTTCTCATTTCTCCACATTCCCAAGCCAAGCAAGAGCTCACACGTCCAAGCTCTCTCCCTCTTCCCAAACTCCAAGTGTGGCCCACTTTCCCCTACTCTCACATCTCCCATCTCAACCGTTGGATCATCATCAACCACCATTGAAAGTGGAGGCTAGGAGCTAAGGAGGCTTAAGGAGGAAGGAGGAGTACAAGAGGTGGGTGATCCACCATTGATTTCCATTTAACGGCCCACTTGTTGGTGGGACCCATTTTGATCTATGTATTGTATCAATGGAGGGCCCATAGTGGCAGGGTCCCTCCTCTCTATCACCCTCTCTCTCTCTTTATCTCTCTCTCTCTTTTCTCTCCCTAGAATGAAGTGGGTCCCACTAAATCATGTTAAATCCACTCCATTCATCATTGGTGTGGCCCACTACATTTTTAGGAGACATCCATCGTCCATTTTTGGGATGGTGGGAAGCCCCACATGTAATAATATATAATATATATATATTACATGGTGGTGGGCCACGTACATGTGGGACCCACCATGATGTAGTGTGTATCCAAACCATCCAGCGTCTCTGGACGCTGGACGTAGCGTCCAGACATGGAGTGCGTGTACTGCATGGGTGTGTACTTGCAAGCTATCTAAAAAAAAAGTTACTTTTTGGGGTGGGCTGCTCATGCAGGCCCCACCTTGATGTATGTATATGATCCACGCCGTCTATTCCGTTCTCTAGCTCATTTTAGGCGTTGAGCCGAAAAATGAAGCTGATCCCATTTTCTGGTGGGCCGTGACATTGAGAACACTAGTTTTCTTCGTTAAATTTTGGGAAAATGACTGCTGGGGCCCACAAGGAGCTTGGACCCATCTGAAACTTGGTTTGGACCCCTAATTTTGTGGATCTCATGCAATGGACGGGTTGGATCTTGCTGATGCGGGCCCCACGAATAAAATTAAAAATAAAAATTAAAAAAAAGGTGGCAGCGCTGCTGCTGCTGCAGCGCAGGCAGCGCCTGCGGCTAATGGGCGGGCGGACGAACGCTGGGCCTCACGGCCCAGCTGTGGACCCCCCATCGTGGTGCGTTTCGACCATCAGAACCGTTCATTTGATGGTTCCCCTTTAAATTATGGGGTATCCCAAAAATCAGCCGTATACGGAACTCAGGTGGGCCATACCATCTAAAACCATGTGGAGACATGCCTAAAACTTATAAAAACAATTGGTGGGGCCTACCTGAATTTTGGAAGTGGCTGAAACTTGATCTGGACCCTCATTCAGGTGGGACACACATAATGGTTGGACTGGATTTGTAAACCACATTTCAGTGGGCCTCATGCCCACCCCCAGGAACACATGACCTTATAAACAGGTTAGCTGGCAAATAAACATTACCGTGGGCTAGGCCCACGTGACCCTATCAACAGGTTGCATGGCAAATAAACATTCTGGTGGGCCCCCTGGTCCCATGACCTTATGAATAGATTGAATGAAAATAAATATTACAGTGGGCCCAAGGCCCACGTTGCCTCATGAATGGATTGGATTGCAAATAAATATCACGGTGGGCTCCAGGCCCACCCCACGTCCAGTGACCTTATAAACAGTTTAGGTGGCAAATAAATAGTGGGCCCACATGGAAGTCCACCATGATGCATGTGTTGCATCTAACCTGTCCTACCATTATGAATGATCATCTTAAGGCTTGAGACTAAAAATAAGACGGATCTATAGTTCATGAAGGCCTACCTGGGAATAGTTGAGGCCCATAATAAACGACCCATTTGATGTATCTAGGGCCCATGTTCTGAGGCCCATCTTGAAGTAATTATGGCCTGTTGTCGAGGCCCACTTTGATATATATGAGGCCCATGTGACTAGGCCTAATTGGATGTATTTGTGGACTGCCTATTGAGGCCTACTTCGATATATACGAGACCATGTACATGAGGCCATTTGATGTATTGGAGGCCTTTGGTCGAGGCCCAACGGGATGTACCTAAGGCCCATTGCAATATATAATTCTTCCATGGTTTATGTTATGATGTTTTGGCGGTCATGCCTTGGGAGCAATGATGGTTTGACGCCCACATTGTAGGGATAATGTTGGTTAAATGTCCGCATTATCACTCTCCCTAAGGCCCATTGATAGGCCCATACTTATAGTGGGTAGGCCGTCTAGGCCCATCTTCGCCTTGCTCAGATCCCATCACTATATAACATGTTTAGTATAGATATATGATTCATGATAATACGCATCATATGTATGCTTGAGATGAGGAGTGTCTGATCATATCATATGCCTTCAGACAGACTGTTTACGGGCTCCCTGATAGGTGGAGTTGCCCTACATGAGCGCGTGCTTCACGTAGGATGACTGCATGACTGATAGTGTGTTACATGCACTTGCATTGTGTGATTATAGTTATTGTATGCCCTAGCGACACCAGGGCCATAGCCTCCACAGACACATTGTGGGTGGCTGGATTGGATACCGGAAATATTTGATTCTAGCATACGGGCGCTATAGATGTCCCTGGGTGAAAATCACTAAACTCGATGGTACCAGAGGATGACTCCAACGTCGAGACCGAGTGGATGTACGAGCGCATGAGAGCCGAATACCAGGAGGCAGCGTCTCCCACTGTGTCATGGTCGGTTGGAAAGGGGTGTGACCTTACCCGCCTGAGTGAGGGGGCAATTTCTAGGTTGAGTTTGACCAGCTTGAGGAATCGGTCCGCTATCGACGAGTCGGGCCCGATATTGGCAGGTGGATAGTGAGGTCTCTTTCGTTCTTCCAGTTGTACGTCCGGATAGGGACGGCAAGCTGACGTAGAGTGTACTAGACCCCGGTGATTATCCAGACTAATAACTGTATTGACATGAGGATTGACATGTTTGAGCTGCATTATGCATCGCATGACCTTGATATGGCCGATATCATTTATATTCTGTACCGCATAGCCTTGGTACAGCTGACTGCATTCATGTACTCATCAGCACGATTCCGCATTACTCTGACCCTGCATTCTGAGCACGCTCATATTGCGCACACACTTACACCACCCTCTAAGCTTTCCATAAGCTTATGTACGATTGATGCGTGCAGGTGACGCCAGGATGCAGCCGTAGACTCACCGCAGTTGGAGCGTGCAGCTGAGTTTTTAGAGTTTTTGTCATTTTCAGTATATTGTATTTCCCTTTCCTACACATTGTACTTAAATTTTTTGATCATAGTGGATTTTGTGATGGTGTTCTTGTGTTTATTGTTCGTGGGTTATGCTTGTGGTTATGCTCATTACGAATCAAATTGATCATTAGAAATCCTCCTTGTAGCATCCCAGGATCGGAACCTGGCATATGGGCGCTAGGAGCCGAGAATGGGGTTCTACGGAGGCTGTCGGCGCCGGATTCGGCGATCGGAAATTTTATGAGCCCGGTTTCTGAGTTCGGGGCGTGACAGCCTGTGTACGCAATATACGGTCCAAAAATAAGTTTAAGTTTGGATGATGAAATGGGCCCAACTACATCAGCCCAATAACCAGCAATTTAAGTGGGCAACCAATGGCCCAATACCATCCTTATCTTAGCTCATAAGTCCATCAAAATGGTGAAGTTGGCCCAATATATGGTTGGGCCAAGTTGGGACGTCCCAACCTACTTTGGGCCTATGGGATGCCCCAAAAATCTGATATAAGATGGGGTCCTCATGTGATCACTAAAGGTGACACAAAAGAATGCACTGATTAAGCCCAAAGATTATAAGAAAACCCAAGCATGCAACACGTACACAAGTTCTCAATATGGTGGGTCCCATGTCCAATAAAGTTTCAACCATAACAATGTACATTTGAGGCCCCTTAATAAACGTTTGGCCCACTCAGCTTCTTAGGTCTTCTAAAGCCCAGAAATTAGTCAATTAAGTGGGAATGATCTCATGAAGGCCAACAATATTCACAGGGGGCCCCACCAGATGGAGGGTGTGTATACATCAAGAAAAGATCAAGTGGGCCTGCTACTAGATTGTGAGTCCAGCAGCAACCCAAGGCAGAGAGTGCCTCCATGATCGGGCGACCCAAGGCTTGGACAGCCTGGACCAAACATGTGTTAAGGTAGGTTCCACATATATACACATTGAGCCTTAAACAAATGGCCTAGGGTCAATGGTGGGCCTTTAACCATCCATAGAAGAACCCTTAGGCCTACCTTAGGACCACCCAGGAGGACATCCAACCTCAACTGGTTCCCAAGAAGTAGTCCGCCACTACTCGAGCATGAAATAAGGCCCAAGGGCTAAGAAATCCATGGCCTAGTGGGCGATACACTAAGCCCAATACTTAGGTAGCATGGTGGGCCCTTAAGCAAGGTTTGGGCCCAACCATAAAGGTCATAAATCCATATATTGTTGTGGGCTTCATGGGCAGCCCAGTAATTCATTTACATGGGCAAGTATCACATTTAACACAAGTGAGTTGGGCCTCACTTTTGGCCCAAGTACAGGGTCAGTTTAGTGGGCAGCCAAGAGCCCAACCTCTTATGTATTATTGCCCCTAAGCCCATCACAATAGATAGGAGAGTATAGGCCCAAGATCAATGGGCCTATCCAAAAGAACTGAGTCCACAAGGCCTACTTGCTAACACAAACATGCATATAATATATCACATAATGGGCCCAAAAGAAATGGCCCAAACAAAAGCCATCCAATTCATACATTATAGTGGACTTGAAGGTAGCCCGTAAGCCCAAGAATACACATGGGCAAGGCCTATACTGACAGTGTGGGCCTTGCCACACCAACCCAAAGATTTAGCAAGGCCCTCCACAATATACATTTATGTGGGCCTTGCAAGTCAGCCCACAATTAAGCATTTTATGAGGGCATCAAGGCTAATAAATACACATGATCAGCTTGTAGACGGCCCATTGGGCCCATGAATCAATAAGGTCAGCCCTTGCACAATCTTGGGCTCAAGGGATAGGTTTCTAGCCCATTGGGCCTATAAAGCTATCAAAAATTCTGGTTAAGACTAGCCCACAAACCACCACAAAGGTGGGCCTCAAGGAGCACTAATTAAGCCCAAAATGTCTAAGGAATGAGGGCAAAGAGTGTGTGCAATACTCCCTTAAATCTGGTGGGCCGCCATGGCTTCAAAAGATCAACTATGCACAAATTTGGGCCCCTTGCTGGAATTCCAGCCCACCCACTTCCTGGGCCTGCTGGAGTCCAGAAATTTATTTAATTTAAATGGGTTACTAACCCATGGTGACCCACACATATCACAGTGGGTCCCACCAGATAAGAAGGGGGATATACAACACTTACTTCAAGTGGGCCATGCCGTTAGAATGCAGGCCCAGTAGCCCAAGGTAGGGGCATCCCATGGTGGGTTGTCCTACGGGCCTGGATATTTGACTTAAAACTGATCCAAATTGCAGGCCACACCACGATCGGTATAGGGGCCCGATGACCCTGAACATTTTCAGGGTGGTCTTTCCATAGGTGATCCATAACTCCACAAAATTTCAGAATTTTTGAACACCTAAAAATATTTTAATGAATTTAAATAAAATGGTCTGTCCAGAAAATCGGACTGACCTGGACGTCCCAACGTGGTGGGATAGTCCAGCCCTCGCCACGGTGTGCACAGGGGCCCATTGGCCCTAAAATTTGGTAAGTAGGTCCTAAAATGAGTGGACCACATCCCTACAAAATTTCAAAATTTTTCGACATCTATAAATATTTTAATTCATTTATGTAAATCAATCTGTCATGAAAATCGGACTGATCTGGACACCATATTATAGTGGGTCGGTCCAACCACCACCATGGTGTGTACAGGCGTCCATCGGCCCCAAAATTTTGTAGGTGGGTCCTAACATGAGTGGTTAACCTCTTTATAAATTTTCATAATTTTTAGACACCCAAAAGTATTTTAATAAATTTTAGAATTTCAACCTGTCCAGGGTGGAATGTTGCTGGAACAGTGTAGAAAATCCAGACTGTCCACCTCACTTGGACCACACCTTTGGGACCCCAATGAAGGTCAGATGGGGCTGAAATTTGGTATGGTTGTAGGTGGGTCATAAGGCTACAAGAATCATATATTATTTTGTTTCATTATTCCCACCAAAGATCCAGAAATCAGGCCCCAAGGTGGCCCAAAAATCTGTCCAGGCAGATTTGGACAGCAACATGCTGCTGTCCAAACCACCCCAAAAGATAATTAAAAGGGAAATAAATCAGCATTTTCTCAAGGTGGGGTCCACCTAGATGGGTCACACAACTCTCAAACCTAAGCCCCTTCCAAGATCATCCATAAAATCAAGCCCAAAGGCTGTCCAAAACATGCCAACAATATGGGGCAACAAGGTGGGCCTGGATGTCTAACCACTTGGGCCTACTTGCATGGCACATCAAGTGAACACCACATACATCAGATTTACTATAAAGACAGGAAAGAAAATATGGAGAAGAAACATAATCTGGCCATGGGGTAGGGCCCCACCACTAATGGGCCCTCCCAAGAATGAATCATACTCATATAACTACATTGATTGTGCATGCAACATAAAATAACTACATGCATGATCTATAATTGCTATGGATGGTTGGGATGCCATCCCAAAATGATCCTTAAAGTCTAGATGACCTTAAGATGGAGTGAATCATTACATACATCATGATGGGGTCCATGGAGAATGGCCCCATGTAACACCCCGGATTTTTGCCAACCTGGAATTAGACGTCCTTCGGCAATGGGTCAATCCTAACACTTGATTAACTTCTCAAACACTAATTCAAAGGTCTTAAATCCCTTCTTTGAACCATTCCCTTGAAAACCTCACCTTTCCTTCACAAATCTCACCTTTCACTATCTTCTTCGTCAAACTCGTCTAAGTGCTTTCATTTTAGACACAAATCTTAAAGTCTAGGTGATGCTGATCATTCGGTACAAAGACCCTAGTCCCACCTCGAGTAGGTGTCACTCAGGATTAAATCCTTTAGAAATTAGACGAGGATTGACTAGTGTTAAACTAGAGTTCATACGAAATCCACACTAATCACTTTAAATACGATCTGCAAGACCCAAAACTTGTAGAATCATTGACGCTAGGTTACCCTAAAAGCTAGGATCAATCTCATTACCCGGCTACTCTCGGGAGCATTACGAAACTTCGTTTCAGATCTGGACCGTACATCGAAAGTCTGATTAACGCAAAGTTAAACAGTTAGGACCGCCTTGCTGGGCTTGACAACCATCTCGGAAATCAAATCTAGATAGTGTCCTGGGACTATTCGCTTGAACCCGGAGTGAAGAGTGTGAGAAATGTGAAATTAATTAAAAATAAAATATAAATTTAACTAATCTGGCACGTGTCGCTTGCAGATCAGTTATAAGTCTTCCGACTATCGGAATCTGACCAAATTACACCCTCGAATCAAGGATATTTGCCCCTACGTGTCAGTGTACTTGAAATCTCCGATCGAGTTTCACTGACCGTTGAACTGAAACTGGTCTGCTACGCGTGATCTGGTAAGCCAACCGAAATGAAAACTTAACTAAACCTAGATCCAGTGTTAGTGAGCTTAAGTCCGACCTTTGGCTCAAGGGGGACTGCCAGAAGTGCTCCGTTGAGACGGAACAGTCCATATTTAGACATAAGCTAAGTATACTTTGTTCCTGAGTCTAATTTGGTGATTTCTGGACCTATATAAGGACCTTAAACCCTTACTCTCTCATTCCATACGAATTTGAGAAAACCTAGGAGAGAGAAGAGAGAAAAGAGAGAGAAAGTGTGAGAGAAGTGGGAGGATCTCCCTGATGCTCTACCCTGTCACTATACAAGCCTAACCACTTCGTTCTAATCGCTTTCCCGGCGATTCCGACTTCATTTCTAGGTAAGAAACCCTAACCCTAATCTGTTTTGGGGTTTTGATAGTTGTAAGCTATGAAATAATTAACCTGAGGCATGTTATAGGTTGCCGCATCACCGTAGACAGAAGCCTAGCAAATCTATCGAGTTCGTTACAATTCTACGACAAAAGGTGTGGACTTTAGATGTATAGGTTATGGTTTTCAACACTTTTATGTTAGCTAATGATAGATTCATGATCTGCATGCAATTGTACATATACAAAGTGTTGTCCGTTTCATTTTTCGATTAAACGTTAACTATGTTGAATATACTGTAGTCCTCGTATTTGTAGAAAATACCGTATACGTATAAAATATGGATTTGTGCTTAACATGATTATTTGTCGTGACTATATGCTTATATGTATGCAACAACTCCCTAGCAAAAGGACTTGCCCTAAATCACACCACGGCCACTATATGCTATATATGTTAAAATGTGTAGCCCAAGTGTTTGTGGAAATGACTGAATGAATATGGAACTTGGATTCCTGCTTGCCATGACTATCCGTCATGGGTGCACGCGTGTTATAATTGGGGCACCTCCCTAGTGAAAGGATTTGACCTAATACCTATCTGATCAACATATGTCATGTATGTTGATGTAGGTGGTCTAAAGTGTTTGTTGAAATGTCTGAATGAGTAGTAGTTAGTAAATTGTAATGTATAAGGGTGTTGAGATATAATTCTCAACTCCTTTAACTATGTGTATGATTTCTTTAGATATCTGTGTAATTATGAATTGAATATGTACAAACTCATGCTTATGTTGTACTTCATAACATGCTCAACTGATTGTATGATTTTATCTATGTAATTCATACGTTTAAATTCATGTTTAAGTCGTATTCCATAAGAGCCGTGAAGGGTGATGGGGGAGTGGTGTAACGATTCCGTGCAACAGCCCTGACAGCCCTAAGCGGATAATACTAGATATTTGATTGTATGATTTGAAATCCTGACCCATTACTGCTTTAATTGTTCCGTAATTGAATGTGATTGGGACTAAGAGTTAGTCCAGGCGATCGGTAACGGAATGGAATTCGTGACTGAGATTCATTCGTCACGCGAGATGTGTTTGACGAACCCGAGTCGTACTTCGGTTGGCGATAGTGGTTGGCCACACGAAGTGCTTTTGCGCTTTCTATTGTTCAACTTGTTGTGCACTCGAGTTAGCCGAGCTCGTCAAGTAACCCGATCTATCTTATGTATGTTCACCATGTTTGGACGCTACTGCTTGAACCTAGGGTACCAAACTTACCAGTGGAATCCCGTTAACCATAGTACCATGATCTGCTAAGACTCATGAGCCGGGCATGGTGGTATGGGACACCGTGGTCGAGCTATCGGCCTACGCTGGGGCCACGAGCCTCCCCGTAGTGACCATTGAGCATTCAGACTCGTGAGCCGATTATGGTGGTATGGGACACTATATTCGAGCTGTTGGCCTACACTGCTTTGATGGGTGATGGGGGAATGGTGCAACGAGTGCGTGTAACAACCCTGACAGCCCTGACCGTACCCGGTATAGTGACCTCGAGCATACTCTGAATCTGCTGAGAGGCGACGAGCCTTCCCGTAGTAAACAAAGTATAAACTAGGCCTGTATTGATAAGGTGATGGGGAAGCGGTGCAACGAGTGCGTGTAACAGCCCTGGCAGCCCTTTACAGTGACCTAGAACCGCATCATCATATGAGAGTATCTAGGACTGACGACCCTAAAATGGATCATTGTTTGGGAATGATATAAGGAAGGTACCTTAGTTTTCCAATACTACTGCTATTTGAAATGGACTAATAACATGTAACGCCCTGAAAATCGGGGGTCGAGTATAACTCAACTCCCGAGTTCCAATGCATCACTTATGCAACATAGATAATGATGATTAAATGTTGTCTGTGTTAGAGCAATAAACATGAGTGAGATTATACTAAAACAGTAATTCATACTCCAGATCAATTGTATAAAGGCAAGCGGAAGACTAAACTGTATATATATGTACATAAAAGAAACAAAATCATTTCATTCTCCAGAGTATGAATCCATCTGAGTCATTATATACATGTATCTATTTAATGTTCAAAAAGTCAATAATACATCTAAGGATGTGATCCCAGCAAATCCCGTCGATCCGGCAGTCTAGTCGAAACCGCCAGAATACTGCATAAATGAGAACTCGTCCTGGTCCTCGTCATAGTCCGGCTCAGCCTCCTGAGTCGTCAGCTCATCTAAACCTGAGACAGAGTCTGGTTGGTGTGCACAACACCGTCCCGTAACGTGGGAGTGAGTAGCTAACTCAGTGGAACAATAAAGCATAGGTTAACAGGTTATCAATATAGTCAAGCAGTAATGATAAAGCAGTACAATCAAACACTCTTAACTACTCTTATTAATGCAAGTATGAATCCCGTCATGATGGATGCCCTCACCGCACCCTCCCTCTTGCGACACCATCTTACGTTCGCGGCATGCTTTCATCCCTCAGTGCTCCACATCTTCCAAGCACATGCAATGCATGATGAGCATGATTACCGAGTTGTTATTAGTCCATTTCAAACAGCAGGATTGGGAAACTAAGGTACCTCCCTTGTATCATTCCCAAACATGATCCATTCTAGGGTCGCCAGTCCTAGTTAATCTCAGACGATGGTGTGTTTTCTAGGTCACTACAAAGGCTGTCAGGGCTGTTACGCACAAAGGTTACCCCACTCCCCCATCACCTCTTTAACGATTCATCACTATACAGAAACAGGCCTAGTTCATACTCTCTACACTGCGACAAAACTCGTCGCCTCACCGCAAATTCAGAGTATGCTCGAGGTCACTACAAAGGGCTGTCAGGGCTGTTACGTACAAAGGTTACACCGCTCCCCCATCACCTTATCAATGTAGGCCGACAGCACGAATATAGTGTCTCATACCACCATAATCGGTTCACGAGTCTGGTTGCTCACTAGTCACTACGGGGAGGCACATGGCCCCAGTATAGGCTGACAGCTCGACCACGGTGTCTCATACCACCATGCCCGGCTCATGAGTCTTAGCGGATCGAGGTACCATGGTTAACGGGATTCCACTGGTAAGTTTGGTACCATAGGTTCAAGCAGTAGCGACCAAACATGGTGAACATACATTAGACATATCGGGTTACTTAACGAGCCTGACTAGCTCGAACGCACAATCAATTGGACGACATGAAGTGCATAAGCACTTCGCGTGGCCTAACCACTGTCGCAAACTGACGTACGACTCGGGTTCGTCAAACACATCTTACGTGGCGACACGAATCTCAACCACGAACTCAAGTCTGGTACCGATTGTCTGGACTATAGACATAGTCCCAAACTCAATCAATCCTTATTCACAGCATGTGGAGTAAAGCATAATAAACAAAGTAATTCAAGCATGTTAGTAAGCATGTCATAAAGCATGTTATAAAGCATGTTATAAAGCACTACATAAATAGGAATACAAACACATATATTGCACAAGTAAACGGTTTAAGTAAACAACCTCATGGAGGAAATCATACATGTCTCTAAGGTAGTTGAGAATCCCATCTCAACACCCTCCTAAGGCATCATCATCCAAACACTTACTCACACAAGCATTTTCACAAACACTTAGCATACACTATTTCAACATACTTAGTGTATGTTAGCCAAACATGTATTAGGGCGAATCCTTTCACCAAATAAGTATTTTATCCATATATCATATCTTCATACAACAAATAATCATGACAAACACATTTCCAAAATATATACGTATACGGTATTTCCTACAATACACTATTTCTACATAAATAGTGTATATTAGCATAACATGTATTAGGGCGAATCTTTTCGCCAAATAAGTATTTTATCCATATATCATGTATTCATACAACAACTAATCATGTCAAACATATTTCCAAAATATATACGTATACGGTATTTTCTACGAATACCTAGAATATGTAAAATTCCATATTCTATGTCTTTAATCGAAACAGAAATCATAAAGCACTTTGTACATGTACAATTGCATGCAGATCATGAATCTATCATTATCTGACATTGAAAGCGTTGAAAACTGTAACCTATACACCTAAAGTCCTCACCTTATACCGTAGAATCGCAACAGATCAGCTAGGTTTGCCAAGCTTCCGTATTTGGCAGTTTGGTAGCCTAAAGAATGAAATAGGTTAGTTATTTCATCACCTACAACCAACACACCCCAAAACAGATTTAGGGTTAGGGTTTCTTACCTCAAAACGAAGTCGGTATCGCCGGGAAAGCGGCAAGAACGGGCTAGTAGAACGGCAGGGAAAAGGGTAGGAAAGATCTCCCACAACTCTCACTCTTTCTCTCTCTTTTCTCACTTCTCTCTTTAGGGTTTCTCCCAAATTCGTATGGCTGTGAGAGAGAGGGTTCTAAGGTCCTTTTATAGCCTAAAAACTCTCTGAAATAGACTTGTGGACAAGGTATACTTAGGTTATAACCAAAACGGCTTTGTTTCAACTCAACGGAGGACTTCTGGTGGGCCTCCTTGAGCCAAAGGTCGGACTTAAGCTCATCAACCTTGGATCCAGGTAAAGTTAAGTTTTTGTTTCAGTCGGATACCTAAATCACGCATGGTGGACCAGTTTCAGATCAACGGTCAGCGGATCCTGATCCGAAATTCCAAGTACATGGATATGTTTATGAAATTTTTCCTGATCCGAGGGTGTATTTGGGTCAGATTCTGACAGTCTAGTTGCTTACAAATTGACCGCAAGTAATAAGTCTCAGATCACTGTTCCAGATATTTATTTTGTAAAGAAAATAAGCGTTTTCACACTCCCTCTCTCCGGACTCAAGCGAACAGCTGTGGGACACTGTCTGGATTTGATTTCCGAGATGGTTGTCGCCCAGCGAGGCGGTCCTAAGTCCTTAACCTCATATTATTCGGACTCCTGATGTGCGGTCCAGACCTGATACAGAGTTTCAAAGTGCTCCCGAGAGCAGTCGGGTAATGAGTTTGATCCTAGACTTTAGGGTAACCTAGCGTCAATGATTCTACAAGTTTTGGGTCTTGTAGATCATATTTAAAGCGATTCAAATGGATTTCATGGCTAATCAAGTTTAGCACTTAGTTAACTTTGTCAAATTTCTAAAGGATTTAATCGTAAGTGATTTCTGGTCGAGGTGGTACTCGGGTCATTGTACGAAAATTTTCGAGTCGTTACATAACAACTCAGTAATCATGCTCATCATTGCATTGCATGGGCCTGGAAGATGTGGAGCACTGAGGGTGTCAGCATGCCGCAGACGTAAGATGGTGCTACACAAGGGAGTATGTTGGTGAGGGCATGCATCATAATCGCATCTCATCCTTGCATTAATTACAGTACTTAGGAATGTTGATTGTAATGCTTTATCATTACTGCTTGACTGTTTTGATAACATGTTAACCTATGCTTTATTGTTCCACTGAGTTAGCTACTTACTCCCACGTTACGGGACGGTGTTGTACACACCAACCAGACCCTGTTGTAGCTGCAGGTGATGGCGATGCTTATGAGGCAGAGCCGGACCTTTGTGATGACGAGGATGCCTTCTTGTATATGTCGTATTCTGGCGGCTTCATGTGAGTCGTGTCTTGATCGACAGGGTTACAGGGATGTTGACTAGATGACACTACACCTTTGGTATATTTTGAAATTGTACTTGTAATTAGTTAACCTGGTAACATTATCACACTCTGAAGACTCACCACAGTTTATATAATTTATATATCTAACACAGTCTGCCGCTTGCTATCTCGCTTGTCTCTGAAGTATGATATGTTATTTTGGCGTAATCTCACTCATGTTTAATGCATAATACAGATAACATTCAATCATCATTCATTATGTTGCATAAGTGATGCGTTGGAACTCGGGAGTTGAGTTTATGCTCGACCCCCGATTTTCAGGGCGTTACACCCCATCATGGATCAGGACATGCATGTAGGATGGGCCAAAGGGCCACATCCATGGGATCAAATGAGATCCCCGCCATGGATTGGTGGGTCTCATGTGATCCATCCATGAAGAAATATGAGATTAAGGAAAAGAAAGGAATTCAACAAAAGAATAGTCACCCACCTTGAATCTTCAAGATTCTCCTATCTCCAAGCTCCTTAAGCTCCAAGGGTTATAGATTGTGGTTGAGATCATGTTCCAACGGGTAGATGATGGGGGATTAAGGAAGAAAGTGGCTGAAAAATGGAGGGAAGATGAGGAGAAGATTGCTGGAATTTTACAATGGAAGAGAAAATTGAGAGGAAAAGAGGGAGAAAAAGATATTTAAGGGAAGTAATCATAACATATGGTGATACTAACAATGTTTGCTAGGGTAGGTTAGGTGTGGGTAGTGTTTGGGGTAGGTAGTATTTATTCCATGGGAATTATAGTGTGTGTGGGTGGTGTACGTGCATGGGAACTTGTGCCATGAGAGTGGTCCATATGCTTTTGTACAAAAAGTGGGCCACATGATGAAATGCTCACAACTTTTGATCTATAAGTTGGATGAACGCACAAGACGTGTCTTTGAAACTACAACGATGATACAAACGAAATGACATAAGTCGGGTCTACGTGACCGGACTCAAAGATGACCGCAAACACTATCGGAGGGTCGCGGGTCGCTGAAATTTGATCGGTATGACCGGACTCAAAGATGACCGCAAACACTATCGGAGGGTCGCGGGTCGCCGAAATTTGATCGGTATGACCGCGGGACCAAAATAAATGAGATACATACTCAAACACACACATGCACACATGCGAACCCGGGTCGGGTCTCACAATTCTCTCCAGCTCATACTACAGAATTCAATTCATTCCCGAGAAAAAGAACTCAGTTGCCTTTGCTTTTGAGTTTCATGTGCAGTAACTGCAAGAAATTTATTGAAAATAAATTTACTCAATAAATAAATTTTGAGTGGTTGTGGTAGTAACTATAGATTTGCCATTAAACATATGTTATAGGATTAACTACATAAAATTTTTTTTTTCAACCTTAGTACAATGATAATTGTAATTTGATTTAATAATGCATCTAAAAGCACCCTCAATGTATTCTTAGGAAGATTAATCATGGGTCTTATTATGTACATGATTGTTGTGGCCACAACATTTTTCTGCGGTATTTTCCTTAGACTTTAATCAGAATTGCATGTGTGTCATTTAAACCCTTGATCTTTTTCTTTCAATAAGTTGTTCCTTCAGTAATTTATTTAATTCCATAGCCGATGGTCTTAAAATCCTGTTGCAAATTATTCAAGTCTTTTCTGTTGTATCTAATTCCAAGTTCCTGACTAACATCATGTTTTAATGCAGGAAATGGTTTGTTTATGTTTAAAGTGGCTAGGAGATGTATTGGTGTGAATTTTCTTTGGTGGGCTTGGGGTTTCAGTGATCTGCTATTGATGTTAGGATTTGCTTCGATTCTTTTTCCCCTGTTCATCTGCCCTCCTTTATCTTCTTTTTTTTTTTTTTAAAGGCTATGGGCTGGTGATCTAGTAGTCTCTATATTCATTCTCATGTTGGTCGTATGAACTCGTTCGCCTATGATATAAAAATGCTCGGTTATTGTTTGTCTTTGCAGTTTTTTGAGCATGGAAGCCCTGAGCAGAGAAAAGAACTAGCAAATTAGCTTGCTGGCCGCATTCAACCTTTGAGCCTTCAGATGTATGGGTGTCAGGTAATTCAAAAGGCATTATTATGGGTCATTTGTTGGGTGGGGCTTGGCATGTACTGTTTTCTTCTTTATACAGACAAATAGTTCTTGGCAGTCGGCTTTTGGACTGTTCTATATACTACTCAACATTGATCAATGCACACACTGTATACTAGACAACTCAATATTTTATGAGGATACCAATGACTAATTCGGATTCAATTTGAATTTTCAGGGCCCTACACAATTCAATCTGGCTAATCCACGCTTACACATGTTGCCCTTTTTAATGGACGGTATGTGCTTAATTTTATTTTTTTTATTATTATAGTTGTTGTGGGATGCGAATATGCTCTGCTTGAATTCACGATGGGAACTGATTGCTTGGGTTTTACCAATCAAAGGGTAGGTGTTAATGCAGATGGACAACATTCTTATGATCCCAGACTAGTTTGAGATCTGTGACTAAGACTCACTAACACAACATCGGCACCATATACAGACCAATGTTTCAAAAATTGAACCATAGGCCAACCCATTTCATAAGTAGGAAGAAAATCAGGTGCAATAGAAATGCTTGTTTTGGTTGATGGCAGGAAGATGTGAACCTAATGCATGAGAATTAGTTTGAGTTAAGAAACACTTTGTAAGATGTCTCATCTGGAGTGCATCCCGTTTTTAGTTGTTTTTGGATTGAGCGTTGCGGCCCATGTGTTGGAAATGTACGTGCTTGTATTTTTAGATCTTGTTTAATTAATATTACTTCAAATCTGTACATATACACGAGTGCAAAGAATTCTAGATATGCTTCATGCATTTGTCAAATCATTGTAGTTGTCCGATCAGTGTGATTTGGGCGGTATGGTGTATCCATGATTGGGTCCATAGAATAATCTGGGTCACCATGTGCAATCTGTATTGCACTTTAGATTGCTGCTTTACTGGTTGTATAATAGGTAATTTGCGATATGGATGCATACTTCTAACATGTCTGGATCTTTTTCTTGGAAGTGAATCTAAATGGTGCATAGGTAGCAATCCTAAATATTTTTTTTTGTTTATAGTCTAAATTTGGTTTTTTGTCTAATTAGCTAGCAATCAAAGGCCTCAAATGTATTTTTTTTTAATAACTTGTTAGGCATCAAATGGTTTTTAGTAAATCTATTTCATCACTATAGCCTTGTCCCAGCTATTAGGGGCAACCCGGGCAGGATTCCATGAAAATCAGTTTGTTGATCAAATTCCATTGCTGAATACATTGGGTAGTTTGTTCTTCTCTTAACATTAGCCCACTTCTGATTTTTGTTTTTTTTTTCTATCTGAGAATGATTTAGTATTGCACATCAGCTCAACAAATGTTTGTTGGATGTAAGGTGCTCATTTCCATGGGTCACCAGGTTGATGTGTAAAATTCTGGACCAAACCAAATATGGGCCTTACCCCAAAAGTTCTAGCCTCTTATATGATCCTGAGCCCTTGAATTGAGGCAGAACTATGATCACAAGCATTTTTGGGCCCTATGCTAATTGAGTGGTTGGGATTGTGGAAAATTTACAATTTTTGGCCATGTCTCACATATAGCGTGGTAAAAGCCAAGTAAAAAAAAAAGTGAAACTTAAGAAAACTCAGAGTAAGAAGCAAGCTAGGATTTGGTTTCTGCTTTTCAAATAAACAATATACTACTAGCTTCCATCATTTACTATTGGCTTCCATCATGGACACATGTTTCCCAAAGAGCCAAATCATCCATTTATAAATTAATATTGCCTATAGTTGTTTTATCTGTTCTTAATATACGCTTATGTGATTAGATTGCTTTATTGCACATGTATGTGCACTTAGCAAAGCTCTGTTCTTGATGTAAAGTTTTTTGTTCAAATTGGAAGGAGGCTTCTAAGAATATCATTATCTTTCCTTTTTCTTTTGCTTTGTTCTTGATGTAAAGTTTTTTGTTCAAATTGGAAGGAGGCTTCTAAGAATATCATTATCTTTCCTTTTTCTTTTGCTCTGTTCTTGATGTAAAGTTTTTTGTTCAAATTGGAAGGAGGCTTCTAAGAATATCATTATCTTTCCTTTTTCTTTTGCTCTGTTCTTGATGTGTACCATTGTTTGCTCAAATTGGAAAGGAGGTTTCTAAGTTCTTTCGTTTCTTTCTTTTCTTCTTTTGACAGGCTTGTCGGTTGATGACAATTTGCAAGGAGTAGAATGGCTATATGGAGCTCTTTCTGCTCATATGTGGTCAGGGATGATTTGCAAGGAGTAGAGATAAACTTTTCTTTGTTTCTTTCTTACCTTTTCTTTTTATTTCTTTTTCTTTGGTTTTTTATTTTATTTTTGGGTTCCTTCTACCCTTCCAACAGAATTGTGTAATCATATGTAAGAGACATGGTGGCCTTTGTAAGAGCTTGTAAGATAAAATACTCTCTCGTTATGCATGTAATTAATTAAGTGTGATGTATTTCTTCTATTATTCTTTATTTGTATTAGTTTAGATTGGTAATGGATTTGTAAGCCATGAAGTCTTTATCTTTATTAGCATATTAGATGGGTTGATTGTAATGGAATGAATGAATGATTGTAATGGAATGAATGAATGATTATCCAAGTGGTGATTGAATGAACAAATGATTATATATTTTTTTAATGTACAAAATAGCTACGGCTATTGACCGTAGCCGGTAATCTGACAGCTGTAGCCATTATTAAATTTGGCATATTGCTACGGACTTTTAGCTACAAATAATATCTGTAGCTGTTTATGCTTATCGCTACAGATATAATTGCTACGGATTAAATCCGTAGTTGTTGTAACATATAGCTATGAATTAAATCCGTAGCTATAGCTTCCAGACTTATTGTTACAGCACCTAAGACTACGGACGTGCCACAGACTAGCTACGGACTAAAACCGTAGCCATAGGTCTATGGCTACGGATTTTATCTGTAGCATTTGCCCGTTTTTCTGGTAGTGCGCTCTTGTGACAGCCAAAGCTTCCTAGTGCTTCTGTCACGGGTTATCTCTATTCCTAGGATCTGTTTAGCCGAACCCAAGTCTTTCATTGCAAAAGACTTGCCGAACTCCTGTTTCAGCCTGTCGATCTTCTTGATGTCTTTTACCATGATGAGCATGTCATCAACGTATAACAGCAGAACTAAGAAATCACCAGCTGAGAACTTGCGAGTGAATACACAGTAGTCCGACTCCATTCTGTCATACACATGTTGTAACATAAATGAGTCAAACTTCTTGAACCATTGTCGTGGAGATTGTTTCAGCCCATACAAGCTCTTCCTCGGCCTACACACCATATGCTCATTGCCCTTGACTTCGAACCCCTCTGCTTGGTGTATATAGATCTCTTCTTCCAGGTCACCATCGAGAAAAGCAGTTTTAACATCTAACCGCTCTATCTCCAGATCCATGCTAGCCGCCAACCCAAGTAACACCGTATGGATGTCATCTTCACCACTGGTGAGAATATCTCCACGAAGTCTATGCCTTTCCTCTGACCAAACCCTTTCACCACAAGTCTGGCCTTGAACCTCGTCTGTGAATTCTTCTGTTCAACCTTCTTTCTGAACACCCACTTGTTACTCAAAGCTTTCTTGCCCTTAAGCAGTTTCATCATGTCATAGGAGTGGTTCTTGTGCAAGAATTTCATCTCCTCTTGCATAGCTTTCAACCACTCCCCTTATGCTCGTCGGCTAGGGCCTCAGAATAATCTTCTGGCTCTCCCCCATTAGTGAGCATAATGTACTCATGCGGCAAGTACCTCTTGGACGACTGTCTGTCCCTAGATGACCTCCTCACCCGTGGCTCAACCAGTGGATCAAGTGGGCGCTGCTCCCCTGCTCCATCTTCTGAAGGAACTCCCTCGTCCTCTTCACCTTGTTGTACTCTCCCGTCATCAGGCACCACGGGAGGAACAATCAGATTCATGTCCTCTAGCTCTCCTGAACTAGGTTGGTTCTTCTCTGGCTTACCAATGTCTTCTATACACTGATCTTCAAAGAAAAACACATCTCTGCTCATGACGAGCTTCTTCTCAGTCGGATCCCACAATCTGTCACCGAACTTTTCATCACCGTACCCCAAGAACACACACACTGCCTAATCTTCATATCAAGCTTGGACCTCTCGTCCTTTGGTACGTGAATGGATGCCATGCATCCAAATACCCTGAGATGACTGTACAATGGATCCTGTCCAGTCCATACCTTCTCAGGCACTTCTCCATTCAATGGGGCTGATGGAGACCTGTTTATTAGATACACTGCCGTGTGCATTGCTTCTCCCCAGAACGTCTTGGGCAACTTCGCATGGGATAACATGCATCTGATTCTCTATACAATGGTGCTATTCATTCGCTCAGCTACACTATTATGCTGGGGGTCTTGGGAACCGTCTGTTCATGCCGTATACCTAGGGACTTGTAGTACTCATGAAAGTCACCAATGTATTCACCACCATTGTCAGTGCGGATGCACTTCAATGAACTACCCGTCTCTCTCTCGACCATAGCATGAAACAACTTAAACACACCAAAGACCTCATCCTTGGATTTCAAAGCATAAACCCAAACCCTCCTAAATGCATCATCTATAAAAGTAACAAAATACAATACCCCACCCAAGGTTTTTGTCCTCATAGGACCACAAACATCAGAATAAACCAAATCTAATGCATGCACTTTATTAACATGAGAAACAGTTTTAACGAATGAAACTCTATGTTGTTTCCCTATAAACAATCAAGACAAGTTTTGAGAGGCATACATGTCACGTGTGGATGGAGTCGCTTTCTCGCTAGTGCTTAGACAGTTGTGCCACATGTCAATAGCTGAATCTTCTGTTGCATTCAACTCACCCTTGCACACACTGACATTTGCCTTGTAAAGGGTGTAACACTTCTTTCCTCTGGCTGCGATCAACGAACCCTTGATGAGCTTTCAGTGTCCACCAACAAACCGGCTTTCATAGCCATCATCATCCAACCTTCCCGTCGACATCAAGTTGAGGCGAAGGTCTGGGATATGCCTCACATCCCTGAGAACCAATGTGCAGCCTACATCGGTCTTCACACAAATATCTCCAACTCCTACAATCTTCGATACGCCAGAATTGCCCATCTTCACAGTCTCATAGCCACCTGACTTGTAGCTTGTGAAGAAATCTCTGTGTGGAGTCACATGAAAAAAAGCTCCTGAGTCAATCACCCAGTCGATGTCCTGAATCGTAACCGTGAGACATACATCATGATTTGCAGAAAGAATAACTACGACGTCGCTATCTGAAGCGATCGCAGTGGAATCTGATTCATCTTCCTTCTCCTTTCCTTTTCCTTTCTTGTCGTTCTTAGCCTTACAACATTCATGCTTATAGTGGCCCTTCTTGCCACAATTCCATAATTCAACATCTTTCCTGTTACTCGACTTGCCTCTTGATTTATCTCGAGCCTTCCCGCCCTTCCTGTGTCACAAGAGCCTTTTGTTGAGTAGGCCCCTGAGACTTCATCCTTGTCTCCTCATTGAAGAGACAGCTAGTAACCTGTTCTATGGATATCTTTCCGTCTGGCGCGGAGTTACTTAGAGACACCACCAATGTCTCCCAACTGTCAGGCAACGAACTAAGCAATAGTAAAGCCTGCAATTCATCATCCAAGACCATCTTCATAGCGGAGAGCTGGTTCACTATATTGTTGACCTCATTCATGTGCTCGGCCATAGAACCACCTTCTTTGAACTTGAGATTCACAAGTTGCCTTATCAAAAAAATCTTATTCCCGGTTGTCTTCCTCTCATACAGTCCTTCTAATTTCAGCCATAGGCTAGCAACTGAGGTTTCTGTAGACACATGGTGGAACACAAAATCATTCAGCCATTGTCTAATAAACCCCACCGCCTTCCGGTCCAACTTCTTCCAATCATCATCAGACATATCCTTGGATTTTGCCGATATGCCTAAAATTGGAGAATATAGGTCCTTACAATAAAAGCAAGTTCTCCATTTTAGCCTTCTATATGGTCCAGTTAGAACCATTAAGGTTGATCATCCTTGATGAGCCACCTTCCATAATTCCAAATCGATCCTACTCGTTCAATGAACTTATCTCTGATACCACTTTGTTGGGGGCCTTGCACAAAACCTTAGGATCTAGCTGTAACACCCCGTACCTTTGATACTCGGGTGTTACCTTCTTAACCCCACCTCAACCTAAATAATCAATCGACTCAAACATGACTTGTGCAGGATAGGACTTCCAGTTAACATCGAAGTTGTCTATCAGGGTTGATAGAGCTAAGTTTAAACCGACACCAGACAGTGAGGCAAGACCCAACAATCACCTGAAGTTAATTGAGCTTATAGATAAGTTAATTAAATCATATTGGAGCAATGCACCCACTAGCGGCTCTCGAGAATAAATGAATGCCCAACCGATCAGTCAGTATACCCTAGAACTCCACTTAACCGTTGAAACCAAATATCGAGCCAATCCAACCGTGAGGTCGACATGCACCGGCCAAATAAAACCTTAGGTGCGTGATACGGCCCACCTGGGCCTCGCCTGTTGAGAATTTTATACAGATTAATGTAATATCTGTATAATATGGAAACCAAAAGTCACTATGGTCAGAACTAAGGACAGGCTGAAGCACGTCTGAAACGCTGTCCTTAAAGCGTTATTTGCCCCTACTCAAGTGGATTGAGTATACTGATAGGTTACAGGCAAATTGCTTCTAGGATACGACAAGCCTGGTGTGGGTCTGCGTTCAGCAAAACACGAAGGCCCACCAAATGGAACTCTTTTACACACAATCTGGCAATATTACAATATAAAAGAAAAATCCCAAAAGAAAGAAGAAGAAAGAGAAAAATTATTTTGACCACTGCACTGGTCAGTCCAAATCGTCAGCCACTGGTTCAGTTGAACAGTCCTAGACCACACCTCTGGTCTATTCTTCAAGCTAAGGTTCAATCCTTGCTTTGTTGCTGGAATTACTATAATATTCTATGAGTGGAGAGGGGCTGGCTGTCAATGTTCGTATGGGTTTGCTGGAGTGAGTTGAGATGGTTTGGAAACCCATCTAGACCCTCTTTTTATAGGCTATGATGGCTGGGGTTTATGGTCCAGGGAATTAAATTCCATGACCGTTTTCTAGCTGTTGGAGAAAACTAGCCGTTATATGGCTGTTGGAAACTAGCCGTTATATGGCTGTTGTGAGAGAGCTGGCTAGCCATTTTATAGCTGTTGGGCTAGCCGTTTTATGACTGTTAGCAACAGTTTCTGTAATTAACTCCATAGCTGTTACACATTTGTGCAACAGCTATATTTCCAGCCTCTATATAATCAGAGGGACTCTCATTCAGTCCTCTAGATTTTCGTCCAACCATCTGCCTTAGCCACTAGTCGCACCGCGACTCGCACCTGTCTCGCTCCGGTTCGCGAAGGGAGCGACCCTCTGCGACACGATGCGCACGTGCGAAGTGCAAAGTGCGCCACTAGCGCCTCTACAGCCACACTGCTTCACATGCCCACGCCCTCGCACCGAGCCCAAGCCCAAGACCGAGACCGAGACCGAGACTGAGCCCGAGACCGAGACCGAGTCCGAGTCCGAGTCCGAGTCCGAGTCCGAGTCCGAGCCCGTGCCCGTGCCCGTGCCCGTGCCCGAGCCCGAGCCCGAGCGCGAGCGCGAGCGCGCGCGCGGGTGTTCCAGTGCTTCGCACTGGAACACGCAAGGTCAATAGTCCACGGACTACCAAGGTAAATATTATAATACTCCGCTGTTTTCATTTAAACCCGATTTCTTTCTCTTCTCTTTCCCATGTGGGACTATTCCCAAAATCTTAAAAAACGTGTTTTTCAAACAATTTTTTTAAATACTTTATTATAATATATTATTAAAATATATATTAAAATCAATATATTTATAACAATCCCCCACTTGATTTTATAAAATATTTTCTCGGTTTAAACAATACTGCCAGAATAATCAGCTTATATGCATAAAGAAAGATATCTTTCGATTTTAATCTTCCCTTAGTGTAAGTATCTCAAAACTCTATCGAAATTACTGGTAGCCGCAGCTTTGAACCAGTTATTCCTAGATAACAGAGTTGGAGAAACCACACACATATTCGCTATGTGTTTATTAGAGTTCCCACAATCTTGCTCAGCACATTTAATGGCCATGTGCTTATCCTAATTCGTGAACGATCCCGAGAGAAAAACTCCTAACTCTCATGAGAGACGGCACCATCTCTACGTTCATATAGGTGAAATCCTTCCAGTGTCTCCGTTACTTTAAAACACTTGTCCTATAGACTGGATTTCATTAAGAGTTCTCAGACTCAACCCTCTTACGTAACGCTCAGCACTTATCTTTTATGGATGAGGTTTTATTATTCAGTGCTGAAAAACTTTCCACATATCAGTGACTTGTTCTTACCCATTAAACCCAAAATTAGAGATTTTCTGATTTTAGGTTAGGTTACCATCACTGGTGGAACTTTGGTTGAAGAGTTTCAACCCCATCCCTCTAGATGTAGCCTTTACTACCTCTCTCGGTAGAGGTTTAGTAAAAGGATCTGCTAGGTTGTTGCTTGATTTCACATAGGAAATAGCAATGATTCCATCTCGAATCAATTGTCTGACATAATCATGTCGAAGACTGATATGTCTAGATTTACCATTATAAGTGCCGCTATAGGCTCTAGCTAATGTGGCTTCACTATCACAATGTAGTGACACAGCCGATATAGGCTTTACACAGAAAGGGATTTCTAATAGAAGATCCCTTAGCCACTCAGCCTCTTTGCCTGTTGCAGCCAGGGCTATGAATTCAGACTCCATAGTCGAATGCGTTATGCAAGTCTGTTTCTTGGATCCCCAAGATACAGCTGCACCTCCTAGGGTGAATACCCACCCTGTAGTAGACTTGTTGTCCCCTGCACTCGATATCCAGCTCGCATCGGTATATCCTTCCAATACGGCAGGAAACTCTGAATAGAATAGTCCTAAATCTTTGGTTGCTTTTAAGTAACCAAGGACTCTACTGATTGCATTCCAGTGTTCAGTACTGGGGTTACTAGTAAACCTACTAAGTTTACTTACAGCAAATGCGATATCTGGTCTAGTGCATTGCATAGCATACATTAGACTTCCTATAGCACTTGCATATTCTAATTGTGCAACTGTTCTTCCAGTATTTTCTTTTAGCTTGATACTTGGATCAAATGGGGTTTTTGCTTCCTTTATATTTAGATGGTTAAACTTGTTTAGTATCTTCTCAATATAATGAGATTGACACAAAGCATAACCCCCACAATGTTTTTTAACTTTGATACCTAGAATGGTATCAACTTGTCCAAGATCCTTCATTTTGAATACAGAAGATAGAAACCTTTTTGTTTCAGTCACACCTTCCATTTTGTTACTTATTATTAACATGTCATCTACATATAGACAAATAATAACGATATAACTACCATCTACTTTAGAGTATATGCATTTGTCAGCTACATTATGCATGAAACCATGAGATAGTATTTTGGAATCAAACTTCTCATGCCACTGTTTTGGTGCTTGTTTTAATCCATACAATGATTTGACTAATCTACATACTTTGTTTTCATTTCCTGGTAGAATGAACCCTTCAGGTTGTTCCATGTATACCTCCTCATTGAGGTCACCATTCAGGAAAGCGGTCTTTACATCCATTTGATGGATGTGAAGATGATGTATAGAAGCTAGCGCAAATAATATCCTAATGGATGTTATCCTAGCTACAGGTGAGTATGTGTCAAAATAATCTATCCCTTCTTTTTGTCTAAAACCTTTAGCTACTAGTCGAGCTTTAAAGGTTTGGATAGTTCCATCAGTGTGATATTTCTTCCTAAATACCCACTTGCAACCTATGGGCCTAGAACCTAGAGGTAAGTTTACTAGTTCCCATGTTTGATTTGATAGTATGGATTCCATTTCATCGTTTATAGCTTCTTTCCAGAAAGCTGAGTCTCTAGAGGATATAGCCTCTTTATATGATTTAGGATCATCTTCTATATTCATTACTATAGGTATTTGTCTTATAACATTTTCTCTATCTGCTTCTACTAGATGGAAAATGATACGTTGTGAGTCTATGTAGTCATCTCCTAGACTCTTCTCTATTCTTGTTCTTTGACTCCTACGAGGTTCAATAGGAGCTTCTACTATCTGTGGGGCTGTGCTATCTTGTTCTCTATTAGGAGATTGGATGTCATTATCCTTAGACTCCAAGGATAGTGAGTTCTCAAAGAACTCAACGTCTCTAGATTCTATTATTGTATTAGACTCCATGTCTAGAAGTCTATAAGCTTTACTATTTTGTGCATACCCTACGAAGGCACACTTAATAGCTCTTGGTCCTAACTTAGTTCTTTTTGGATCAGGGGTTCTGCAATATGCAAGACACCCCCACACTTTAAGATATCCTAGGTTAGGTTTTCTTCCTCTCCATGTTTCATATGGAGATATTCTATATTTTTTAGACGGAATTCTGTTTATAATATGGCATGCTGCAAGCAGTGCCTCACCCCATAGATTTAGTGGCAACTTTGCTCTTATCAGCATTGAGTTGACCATTTCTACTAATGTTCTATTCTTTCTTTCAGCTATTCCGTTTTGTTGAGGTGTGTATGGCGCTGTACATTGATGTATCAGTCCATGTTCTTCACAGAAGTTATCGAATTCATTGGAGAAGTATTCTCCTCCTCTATCACTACGGAGAATTTTAATCTTCTTATTTAGTTGATTCTCTACTTCTGCTTTATATACTTTAAACATGTTCAATGCTTCATCTTTGCTCTTTAATAGGTACACATACACATATCTAGAGCAATCATCTATAAAGGTTATGAAGTACCGTTTACCTCCACGAGTAAGAATGCCGTTTAATTCACAGATATCACTGTGCACAAGATCCAATATTTGAGACGATCTTTCAACACTTGGAAAAGGTTTCTTCGTCATTTTGGATCGTATGCACACTTCACATTTTTCGGTTTCTTTATCTGTGTATGAGATTAAACCATTCTTAGCCATGAACTTCAAGGTACTATACCCTATATGGGCTAATCTATCATGCCACAGTCCAGAGGATTCAACCATATACGCAGAAGTGCTACTTTCATTCAGAGAAAACTTAACCATTCCGTTACAAGCATATCCCTTCCCGACAAAATTCTCATTCTTGGACAGGATCAGTTTTCCTGACTCGTACACCACCCTTATTCCTGGTTTACCCAGAAGGTCCCCAGAAACTAAGTTTCGCCTCATGTCTGGAACGTGCAGTACATTGGTCAGAATCACTTTCTTCCCAGATGTGAATATCAGTTCAACAGTTCCTTTGCCGACGACCTTTGATCGGACTTCATTGCCCATTTGGACTTCTTGACCATCGGTCAATTCCTCATAGGTTTTGAAGGCTGATTTGTCGTAGCACACATGTACTGTAGCGGCAGTATCATACCACCAACCTGGAACTTTGCCTTGGATGGTATTCACCTCAGTGATCATAGCCACTATGTCGCCTTCTTCTACCGCACTTGCCTCTTGTTTAGATTTGCGATATCGGCATACTCGAGCATAGTGCCCTGTTTTTCCACAGACATGGCATGGGCCTTTGAACTTTCCGTTCTTCTTTTGGGTGTTTTTCTTGAATTTCCCTTTATTGGGTTTCAGGGAATTGTCCTTCTCGGGATGTTTGTTATTAGAGTTCTCTACTGCATGAACCTTGGACGAGGCATTCCCGTTATCATTCTTTCTGTCACGGTTACGGGATTCTTCCTCAATTCTGAGGTGTTTCTGGATTTGTTCCAGTGTGTAGTCCTCAGTTTTATGCAGCAACTTCTTTCTATAGTCTTTCCACATCGGTGGCAATTTGGCAATTATAGCCCCGACTTGGAATGATTCAGGAAGATCTATCTTTATCGCTTTGATTTTGTTTACTATTAGCTGCAATTCTTGGATTTGGGGCAGCAGCGGTTTATTATCTACCATGTTGAAGTCGAAATACCTGGCGATGAGAAACTTGTTGGTACCTTCTTCTTCAGCTTTGTATTTGAACTCTAGAGCAGTCCAGATCTCCTTTGCTGATGACGTCTGTTGGTACAGATCGTACAGTCGGTCGGAGAGAGCGTTCAAATGTGTCCTCGACACAAGAGTTCATCTTCGGCTCGTTTGGTGCGGGCGGCCACCTGTTCAGGTGTGTCGTCGTCGGTTGCTTCAGGTAGCGCTTGCAAATTTGGATCTAGTATGTAGTAGATCCTTAGCGCCGTTAGGAGAAATTTCAGCTTGTCTTGCCATCTTGTAAAATTGGTTCCATCGAACCGATCAAGACGTATCAAGTCCTGATTCATCAGCTTGATGGATGAAACACTGTCGGCTTCCATTACAAAAAATTAACGCTTTAAGATTGTTGAGAATTTTATACAGATTAATGTAATATCTGTATAATATGGAAACCAAAAGTCACTATGGTCAGAACTAAGGACAGGCTGAAGCACGTCTGAAACGCTGTCCTTAAAGCGTTATTTGCCCCTACTCAAGTGGATTGAGTATACTGATAGGTTACAGGCAAATTGCTTCTAGGATACGACAAGCCTGGTGTGGATCTGCGTTCAGCAAAACACGAAGGCCCACCAAATGGAACTCTTTTACACACAATCTGGCAATATTACAATATAAAAGAAAAATCCCAAAAGAAAGAAGAAGAAAGAGAAAAATTATTTTGACCACTGCACTGGTCAGTCCAAATCGTCAGCCACTGGTTCAGTTGAACAGTCCTAGACCACACCTCTGGTCTATTCTTCAAGCTAAGGTTCAATCCTTGCTTTGTTGCTGGAATTACTATAATATTCTATGAGTGGAGAGGGGCTGGCTGTCAATGTTCGTATGGGTTTGCTGGAGTGAGTTGAGATGGTTTGGAAACCCATCTAGACCCTCTTTTTATAGGCTATGATGGCTGGGGTTTATGGTCCAGGGAATTAAATTCCATGACCGTTTTCTAGCTGTTGGAGAAAACTAGCCGTTATATGGCTGTTGGAAACTAGCCGTTATATGGCTGTTGTGAGAGAGCTGGCTAGCCATTTTATAGCTGTTGGGCTAGCCGTTTTATGACTGTTAGCAACAGTTTCTGTAATTAACTCCATAGCTGTTACACATTTGTGCAACAGCTATATTTCCAGCCTCTATATAATCAGAGGGACTCTCATTCAGTCCTCTAGATTTTCGTCCAACCATCTGCCTTAGCCACTAGTCGCACCTGTGAAGTGCAAAGTGCGCCACTAGCGCCTCTACAGCCACACTGCCTCACATGCCCACGCCCTCGCACCGAGCCCAAGCCCAAGACCGAGACCGAGACCGAGACCGAGACCGAGTCCGAGTCCGAGCCCGAGCCCGAGTCCGTGCCCGTGCCCGTGCCCGTGCCCGAGCCCGAGCCCGAGCGCGAGCGCGAGCGCGCGCGCGGGTGTTCCAGTGCTTCGCACTGGAACACGCAAGGTCAATAGTCCACGGACTACCAAGGTAAATATTATAATACTCCGCTGTTTTCATTTAAACCCGATTTCTTTCTCTTCTCTTTCCCATGTGGGACTATTCCCAAAATCTTAAAAAACGTGTTTTTCAAACAATTTTTTTAAATACTTTATTATAATATATTATTAAAATATATATTAAAATCAATATATTTATAACATCGCCTTCACCCTAAACTGGGCCGGGTTCCCCGGGTAGGACTTCTGAAGTGAATGAACGGAATGGATTCACCATCAAACCAGAAAATTTGCTTTTCTGGTAGGCCTGGATGTCACCAATCTATGCTAACGTATGGATTGGCCCCGTGCAAGCCACCCTTCGTTCGTGACCGTGAAAGGTTGGGTCGGTTTGATCCAACCGACGAGATCTCCCTCCCACGACTATAAAAGGAGCCCTGTAGCTCTCAGAAATTCACATGTGAAGGTGAGAGGAGAGGAGAAAGAAAGAATACGGAGAGAGGGTGAGACAGGAAACCAATCCTCTGTTTCAGCTAGGTGAGAAAGACTGCAACTACCCCTGTCAAAAAAACGTCTCCCTTTGCTCTTTTATTTTTCTCTTTTCTTATAGCTTTAAGTGCTACGTTCCTGGTCCGGGGCCAAGCCAAAAAATGGCTGAGTTCAGGGCCGGGACAGTGTCAAGAAGCATGGCAATCTTTGGCAGTCTTTCCATCTGGGAGATATGCCAAGAAATGGCCAAGCTTCGGGTCCTATCAGGATGAAGCAGCTGCGGAAACTCGGTCTGAAACTGAGCCAGGTAATGGCCCTGTTTTCAGGCTGACGGCAGACCAACATCAGAGACGATTTTTGAGTTGGAGCTGAGCCAGCAGTCTATGGCAGCAGTTTGAACTCAATCAACGGCGGAGATGGGAACCAGATCAGCCCAATGTCGGGCCTTCCACTCATCCAGAATGAGAGCCGGACGGGGGCGCTCATCAGGTCCCTGTGCAGAAAATAAAGGACCCTGCAGTAGCATTTCTGGGCCGAAATAGGAAGGAGAAGACGCTGCAACGCCATGCAGAGTCGTGGTTTTTTCACGTAGGGCTGTTGGGCTGCTGGCATTGGGCCCTGCCAATTGCACATGGGCTACCCTGTGTTGGGCCTCACCAAGCGGCTAGTACGCTGCACTGTGGTGTGCCCAACCCTGCTAAACATTGCATCCATACCATCCATCTATACCATGGGCCACACCCAGCCAACGTGGCCAAGAAGGCTGATGGTGGACCTCACTCAAACGCCAAATGGGTTGTATGAGATGGATCATTCCATATTCAACGCACTGAGCACCTGGACTCAGCGTTGAGCTGTTATATCTTTATAAAATAAAAACTTGGTGGGCCCATGAGGGACCCACATCGATATGTATACACGTGGGCATATCACGTATTCAGGATAGCCCTTCATGGGACCCACATGATTTCAAAACCACCCCTGTAGAACGAACAAATGGTGTACGTGTGCACCTGGACGTGAAACAGGGGGTGTTGAACGCTCACCTGCCAACCAGTGCACATGCACTATCTGCAAAATTTTGTTGAGATCTCATCGTATCTGATGAGTCTCGAAAATCTGAACAGTCCACATGGAGCAGGACCTCAGGAAAACCCCTGGTTCCCATTTTTACATTGAACCGAAACTTCGGTGGCCCCTGAAGGGTGCAAACAGTTTCTTCCCTTGGTTTGAAGTTATCTTTGTTATAGGCCACCGGAATCTTAGATCAGGGTGAGAATTTACCCCCTAAGGTTTCTTGGGATTTCACATCTGATGGACCGTTCGGATTCAACACCCATGCAGACCCACATACTTGAAATCCTACGTTACATGCATGCACCTTGCTTTGTCTGCCAATCATTTCACGTAAACTGATTGCAAAAAAAAAAAAAAGAAACTTGAGATCTCATCATTGATGATGAGTCTGGAGATCAATGAGTCTGGAGAATCTAAACAGTCCACCTGGAACAGAACCTCGTGAAACCTCCTAGTACCAACTTTTGCTTTGAACCAAAACTTCAGCGGTCCATGGTTAATGAAAACAGTTTCTTCCCTTGAAATTACGTTTATCTTTGCTCACCCGAATCTTGTATCAGGGTGAAAATTTACCCCCAAGGTGTCTCGAGATTCCACATCTTATGGACCGTTCAGATTCAACACCCATGTAAATGGGACCCACATACGTGTAAACCCACCTGTTGAATGGGCTAGAAAACCTTCTGTGCATGCAATGTGTAACAAAACATTGTAGAAGGGACCGTCCAATGACGTGGTCCACCTTGATAAAGATCCACTCCGTCCACCTGTTTTGGCAGTTGGGTGGGACCCACCCTGTGCATAGTACACGTATGAGATATGGGGCTACCATGATAAAAACATCACAGGCGCCCACCGTCCAGAAACTGACGGTGGAAGGCAGTGTGGCTGTAACACCTCCCGCCAACTGATGGTTGCTGGACTCACCAGCAATGTCAAGTGAGAGTCCACCAGATGTCTAAAAATGTCAGAAACTCTGTAGACCCTACCTTGATGCCTATGGTTTATCCAAACCATCCACCTAGTAGGTAAGCTCGTCTTAAAGGTCTTAACTAATTAGGCCAGGTCTGTCCCTAAGCCACGTGTAGGAAGGTTTGCCATTAAAATTGTCAACTTATAGATGCAACTCGTATTTTAGAAATTATTTCAGGAAACCCTTCGCTTGCACTAGACCACTAATTAGCCCCGAAAACCGACCCAAGGAGCTGCAACCCCTTCAGGTGATGATTTCTTTACTAGACTAGAAATAGTAATTTTAATAAATTAATGACAAACCGCAGCGGAAATAAGCTGCGGTCACCTAACCTATTTATTTAATGTACTAATTCTTGTGCTTACTATTGCTTAGTCTCATGATTTCTTTAAGCTGCCTAGTTGGATAAACTGATCATTGATGCTGTGTATCCTAGGTTAATCCTGCTAGCTAGTATATACTACCAAAAATACACATATTGTTCTTATTTCCTTTTACATTACAATCTATGTTGTTGTGACACACATATTGTTGAAATCTTTCCATGGGAAGTCCTAGTGAAGGAGAGTCTGTGCTTAGGGTGTAATTCAACTTGTTGTGACGTAAGTAGACCCCTAACATGGGGGTTGTCTGATTGATCACCTGTTGGTGGGTTCTACACACACCCCCAGACGGTAGTCCAATGGGCCGGGGATGGTGGTAATGGGACACTATGCCCGAGCCGTCGGCCTACGTTGGGCCACAAGCTCCCCGTAGTGACCGTGAGCTTATTTGAAAAGGTTGAGTGTAATTGAATTAATAATGGACTGACTAATCATACATACATCGCACAGACCAGTATCTATTGTCATCGTACGTGATGTACGTATCGTTCCGATTAGATGATGTATCCCAGGTTCGATGTTCTGACTAGATAATATTTCTCAGGTTCGATGATTACATGGATGGCGGCCCACTATCCGTACGGATGAGCATCCCCGCGGTGTGAACGCATTTCATACATCCATGCACTTAATAAGATTGCACCTACTGTGTTTTAGACTATCTGTATGCTTTTATGTTATTCCTTGTTTAGTGGAAGATCACACTGAGTTGGCCACTCATTTATCAATATTCAACCGTACAGAGGACACAGGGACAGAGGGAGTTGCGGAGGAGCCGGAGGCGACGAAAGTCGAGGAGGAGGCTTACAATGAGGAGCCGTATCAGGAAGCGGCTGCTTATTTTGGATTAAATCAGTAGTTTACTTGCTTAGTAACATTTTAGCTCACTTTGAGAAGTAAGGTTTTGTATATGGGCCCCAGCTAAGTGACCAAGGATATTATTACTGTTTGGATTTTATCTATACTACGCTTGGTTCCGTTAATTGCACTTTGATTTGAGTTTGATTATCCTTTTGTTTATCAGTTAACACCTGAGTTTTCAATAAATGAGTGATATACTCGGGTCTCGAAAACCGGGGCGTTACCCTAGCCCTCCAGAACAAACCAGAATTATGGATAATAAAGCAATGAAATAAATCAAAGCATCAATCGCACACCACACAAGAGATTTTTACGTGGAAAACCCTCAAAAGAGGTAAAAACCACGGGACCTCGTCCAGATCAACAATCCACTATGAAGTAGAACATTTACAACCTTCGTCACTCACGCAGGAGCGGATAAACAATCAGAGAAACAAAGAAAACAGAGATATCTAACCGATTACGAGGACGTAGAAGCGCTGAGATGACGGCTCCCTTCCACAAGCTTCCTCTCTCTCTTTTCTCTTTCTTTCTCACACCCTAAGCCCTTTAAGAAACCCTCTTGTTCGTTTCTTGTGCTTTAGAAAAAACCCTAAAGACTTTTTTATATTTTTAGGAAACTCCTTTCCGCATCCTAGTTGCGGAAGGCCTTGCGAAACGAAATCCGCACAAAATTGCGGAATGAATCTGCGTAACTTCGACTGGTCGTACCTTATCCACAACCGGTCGAGAGCCACCTACGACCGGTCGTGGACCACTTACGACCGGTCGAGGACCACTTACGACCGGTCGAGCACCCCGGAGAATAATAACTCAAACTCGTTGGCTTTGAGTCGTGCCAAGACTCGAACGCACGACTGGTCGAGTGCCACGCACGACCGGTCGTGGACCACCTACGACCGGTCGTGCAGCACAGTGAACTATTCCGATTTTTCAACCCGCTGCACTGTCTCTCCCATGAACTGAGGAGGAAAACCCCATCAGTATGCACTAATGAAATTGCCCCTCTCATTTCCTGGAAAAAAAATCTCGAAAGGACTCCCAAGTTGGACATCAAATGGAAAAAAATATATATATGTAAAATGGCATAAATCGCTTTACAACTCCAATCATAAAAACTTATAAGGAGTGAGTCAGTAAACAGATATAAACTGGATAAGACATGACTTCAGGAATCCCTTGTTGTTGGACTGCAATGGTTAGTATAACGTTGTTTTAAACTCTGCATTTTATGAAAAAAGAGTTGATACAATTTCTTTAATGGTTAAAACTCCATATATTTCAGAACATCACATAAAACTCATTTTTAGGTAAACCGAACTAAACTTGTTGCTTTCAAGGAAAACCTCATTTTATCATAAAAGCTTTTGATGGTAATTTAAGGATGGATTGGTATCATCATTTATTGATAGAACTGAGTGGAGAGCAGGAAAATTTAGTGGAGAGGGATCGAATTATATAAGAATTGCTGGCAAAGGAAGATTTGAAAGAGAAAGAATGGTGTTAACTCACTATTTGAATTACATGCGTATTATTAGTAATTACTTGTGCACATACAAATTCTACCTGTTTAAATTAAAGTTATATTTTTTTTAATCTTATTTAGAGGAATTATATGATGTGGCCCACATAATTGCATAGTATGCATGTTATGGAAAGTGGGTCCATGGTTCAATCATCTAGACCATCAATTAGTTGAGTCTCACCATGGAGGACAATGCCCCAAAAATCTGCCACATTAGAAGATCCCAACAACCATTGTTAAGAATTTCTATAGTTGAATGTGGACCGTCATTGTATTTCACTTCTTAATGGTCCATCTGCAGGCCAAAAATCAAATGTTAAGTAATCCTATCGAGGAGATTTCTAAAGCATAGTCCATCCATGGTAGGACATAACAGGCCAATGGTCTCGACTGGCAAACCATTGGCCCAACTCGTCAGAACTGAAAACTCATGCATACTGTGCAAATATGCAGGCTACATATCATATAATTCCTTTGATGTTTATATATAGCATGTAAAGACATATAAACGCATATATAGCCATTTTCCCTTCATGTCATTCTTTTTAGCCAAAACCAGATTAAACCTGAACCTTTTGTTCTCTGAATTTTTGGTGTTTCCATTTCTTTGACCGTTTTTGTAAGGATCAAAACCAAATTATGCAAACATTTAACAGACAGTCTTTTTCCGTATGGCATTTTGCCAACACTACAGTGAACTGCTACAACGAAATACTTTGAAACAGTATATTTGTTTCTTTTGCATTTCTTGACAGTAATTTGAAGACACATGATGTGAAACAATGTCATATCTAACAAACATTTCTTCAACAGGCTGAAATTAAACTTTGACACCCAACGTACAATCCTAGACCATGACAAAAACACAACGCCTACTGGTGAGAGTAGGATCCAAAATCCAACTCTCCCAGTCCTCGGACATGCCAATTTGGCAAGTATATATGTGTAAGTTCCAAGCCAGTCATCAGGTAGGCCTCACCATTATGTGCCTAGCCAAATCAATCCAATCTGGCAAGCAGGTTAAAGGACTGAAGAGACTTTTGCATCCAGACTCGTGATGGGATCTGAGTGTTAAGTCATTCAATATTGGATGGGTGATTGGCTCTTATGGAATCAAAGTGGGGGAAAAAATGAAGAATTTGTTCATTTCTCTTCGGTAACCCCCACCAAGAATGGTTTAGGGTGCTCCTGATTGTTTCACATAAACACATTTATGAAAAAAAATGATGGTAAAAAAATGATCAACAACGGATGGGGCAGCTCACCTGATGACCCAGCCCCACCTGATTGCAATTACGTAGGGAGACTTTCAAAATCCTACTCTTGAAAGGAGCAATAGCAAAAACATACCATCCATACCCTGAAAAACATAGAGAACGTACCTTGCAAAAAACATATGGAAAATGAATATCGTAACCTTTCCCAGAAAAAAAAAAAAAAAAAACATAGAGAACATACCATCTGGGAAAATAGCAGCCGCACCACCTTCATAAAACCAATCAAGTTCCTCCTTCCGTAACAAAAAAATGCCTCTAAGAACCATGCCAGTAACCTTGAAAAATCATTCAAGGAAAGAATTGTTGGGATTTTTGGCCTACGGAATCACACAGATCTAGATCTAGGATGGTAATCCAATGGCACCAAGCACACACAAGAAAAGAGAACACACAGATTTAACATGGAAAACCCTTGTGGGAAAAAACCATGGCACAAAGCGACAGATCACCACTATGAAAGCATCAATTACAAAGAGAAAAGGACTTATCCGATTCGAACAACCTCGAATCTCACCCTTGCTATACCCTTTAGAAACCCTAGAACCCCTTTAAGAAGCCTTAGCATTCATCACCATACCCTAGAAAAACCTTAGGAATACCTATTTATAGTTTAGGAAACTTCCCTTCCGCATTCCAGTTGCGAAAGGACTCAAATCCGCAGTTTCGCGCAAAATCGCGGAACAAACTGTGTAACCTTTGACTAGTCGTAGCGAGTCTTCGACTGGTCGTAGCCCACCTTCGACCAGTCGTAGCTGACCTTCGACCAGTCCTGGCTACAGTAAAAAATAGCAAAAACTTGCTGGACTTTGAGTCGTACAAGGGCTCGAACCTACGACCGGTCGAGCATCTCCTACGACTAGTCGAAGCTTCCCACGACCGGTCGAACGACCTTAAAACCTTCCGATTTAAGACTTTTCTCAACAATCTCCACCAAGTCTTCAATCGTCAACCGTGTAGCTCCTTGACCTCTTCTCTTATCTCTGCTTCACATCATAGCTCAAGATCACACTCCGTCCTTCTTTTCCGCCATCGCCGAGCCCAGAGAAGTTTCACAGAACTTGAACTTCTCTACAGGAATTTCTTATTAATCATGTCTGCCGGATCTAAATCCACATGCCCAACCACCTTTGCTCTTGTCTTCACAAAAGAATGACGTAGTCTTCCTACCATCTCACCGCTACCCAATATTGTCTGCCGGGGTACTTGCTCACAACACTAATAACCTATGAAATAACCGGTCTAAACCAGACCATGACATACACTGCCCACCGCATTCGAATAAGGCTCATGAGATATCCTGCTTTTCCTCATCTATTTTGGGACATGTCCTGAAGAAAACTTGAGGAGAGACGCGTAGGAAACACTCTCCAGCTTTACTTGGCCCATCACATACTTGATCAATACCTACACACAAGGTATTCCTCCTGTGATTACCAAAGCCTACTCCTCCTTCAGTCTCAACGTCGAGAACCATCTTTGCAACCCCTCGATCCTTCATCCTGAATGTCCCACCATGAAGGAATCAAACCACTGCCTAGGCGACAGGTCGAATCACGACCTCCTGCAAAGTCTTTTCTCAGCCCTTTTAACTTCGAACCGCTCTGGTTGCTTCATGTAGATCTACTCTTCACTTTCCCTTACAAAAGTACAGACTCCACATCCATCCTTCCAGCTCAAGATCACGTTGGCCAACCAGTGCCAAACACGATCTAATAAACACCTGCTATACCATCGGTGCGAATATCTCTGAGAAGTCGATTCCTTCTCTCTGAGCATAACCCTTCGCTACCAACCTTGCCCTGTATCTATGTTATATCCTCCTGAAGATCCACTTGCATCCAACCGCTCACCGGCCCACTGGAAGCTCCGCCAGCTCCCATATGTCGGTCCGATACAACGAATCCGTCACATCACCCATAGTCACCTTCCACTTTTTAGCACCAGGCTCACCTAGAGCCATCTGAATAGAAGATGAATCTCCTACGATATTGGAGTCGTCCATATACCTCGCCGATATCCTGCGATCATGCCGTGTGATTCTTCTCACAGGTGGCTGCTCCACCTGCTCTGTATCCCTGTCCGCACGTCTCAGCCTTCCTGCCCTGCCTGCTCATGTGGCCATGTCCAACATACCACACACATGCAGAGGAGAAATCCGCTACATCTACTGTAACTCCACCGTTTGAAGTGCTCCCGATCAACTTGTACAAGTTACTGAGTCGTTGTGCTTTCATGATTACCCGTGCCCCCTTGGATATTGTAAGAGCACCATCAATACCTGTGTACTTGCATCCTTTTGCCTCAAGCACACCAAGAGAAATCAGATTTTACTTCAAATCAGGAACGTGCCTCACATCTATCAGGGTACGCTCCACCCCATCAAACATCCTGATGTGCACCGTACCAACAGCCACAACATTACAGGCAAAGTCATTGTCCATAAACACCTATCCACCATCGCACTCCCTGTAGCTGGTGAACCAACTCCGATGAGGAGTCATGTGAAAAGATGCCCCTGTGTCTAGCATCCACTCGTCCTTACGATCATCGTATGACCGTCAGAGCGAAGACACAGACAAAACATCACCATCACATCCACTCGATTCATCTAACGTGGCAGTGTTAGCCTCCCTGCATGAAGCCTCAGAATCTTCCCTCTTAAATTTAGAATTTTCACAATCCCTCTTCACATGTCCTTCCTTCCCACAATTCCAGCACTTTACCTTTCCTTTGCCCTTGCCCTTAGATTTGGATCTAGAACCTGAAGAACCTGTACCTTGTTCAGAATTCCTACCCACTGTAAACAGTGCATCAGAAGATGTCCCCATGTTGTTGTCTAGCTGTCTCATAGCCTTCCCTTGAAGGGCTGAGATAACAGTGTCGACACTAAGGGTTTTATTCATGCTGCACATAGTGTCCTTGAATGACTCATAGGATGCCGGGAGAGAATTTAGCAACATACATGCTTGTTCTTCATCTTTCATCACTTCCTCCATATCCAGCAATTTGCAAACCAATTTATTAAAGTTGTTGATGTGAGCCTTCAGATCTCCACCCTCTGCCATCTTGAAGTTATACCATTGCCGCTTCAAGTGTAAGCGATTTTCAGAGGATTTCTTCGCATAGACATCCTCTAACTTCGCCCATAACTTAGCCGCAGTTTTCTCCCTCATGACATTGTAGAGAACCTCATCCGTGAGATATAAACGGATCGATGATAAAGCCTTCTTATCAAAAGTATTCCAATCACCATCAGTCATAGTGGACTTCCGCTCCTCAAGAGCATCATCTTCGCCTTGCTTGATTAAGGAACTCATCATCTTGATCTTCCGTAACTCAAAATTATTTTTCCCTGATACTTCTCAATATCATACCTAGCGCTTGTCATTATTACTAATCCCTCAGATTCAGATCTGTGCCCCAACCGATTGCTCTGATAGTACTTGTTGGGATTTTTGGCCTGCGGAATTACACAGATCTAGATCTAGGATGGTAATCCAATGGCACCAAGCACACACAAGAAAAGAGAACACAGATTTAACGTGGAAAACCCTTGCGGGAAAAAACCACGGCACAAAGCGACAGATCACCACTATGAAAGCATCAATTATAAAGAGAAAAGGACTTACCCGATTCGAACAACCTCAAATCTCACCCTTGCTACACCCTTTAGAAACCCTAGAACCCCTTTAGGAAGCCTTAACATTCATCACCATACCCTAGAAAAACCCTAGGAATACCTATTTATAGTTTAGGAAACTTCCCTTCCGCATCCCAGTTGCGAAAGGACTTAAATCCGCAGTTTCGCGCAAAATCGCCGAACAAACTGCGTAACCTTCGACTAGTCGTAGCGAGTCTTCGACTGGTTGTAGCCCACCTTCGACCAGTCGTAGCTGACCTTCGACCAATCCTGGCTACAGTAAAAAATAGCAAAAACTTGCTGGACTTTGAGTCGTACAAGGGCTCAAACCTACGACCGGTCGAGCGCCTCCTACGACCAGTCGAAGCTTCCCACGACCGGTCGAACGACCTCAAAACCTTCTAATTTAAGACTTTTCTCAACAAGAATGTCAATGATTTGTTGTAAGTTGTAACCGATCGTATGGAAAATGACTTCCAAAAGGGAGGATGATCTTCTGTCAAAGGGGCTTTCAAAAGCAGCAGTGACAACGTGAAAAGGATGCCGGTATCGTATTACGATAGACACGGCTCTACCGTATCGATTTACGTCTAAAATTCTAAGGGTACTTTCGTCATTAGATGACTCCGACGGCAAAACATCATAGAATGTAATGGTGGCGGATTCAAACGGTCATGTAAATTCGAAATTCGAAAGAGCGGAGAGCAACAGAGAGAAAAAATTCGCACCCTTCTCATTTCCTCCGAAGCACAGAAATCTTGCCAGAAAAAAGCTCTTGCGTGCAAAGATCTCGAAATTTCCGACGATATCAAAAGATAAACCGTCGATCTCATGGAAGAGAACCATGATTCTTGTTTTCCCAGGATCTGCGATTGGGAGAAAGATTTGCAGAATTTCTCATCGCCTTCTCACAAAAAAGATGCGTTTTCAGGTGTTCGCATCGGTGGTGGTGGTGATTATGGAGTTTCCGTCGATTCGCCGCAATGTCTTTCTGGTTCGAGGCTAGTTCCTACCGGGTTTAATCAAATGAATTTCACGGGTTTGTGTTTCTTTCATTATCTTTATCTTTTTTCCGTGTTAATATGAAATGGGTTTTCAAGATCTTGGATTTTTTTTCAGTTCTCTCTGGTCTGATTTTGGGAAAACTGTTTAAAAATGCAGTAACTCGAATTGGGTTTTTAAGTGTTGGGGGTTTTCTATTTTCTTTCTTGGAATAGGGATTTATTTTCTTGAAATGCATTAATTTGAATCTGACTTTTGTTGATCTTGGGGTGTTTTTTTTCTTTTCTTTAAAAAAAAAAAAAAAAAAAAAAAAAAAAAAAAAAAAAAAAAAAAAAAATTCCTTCTGTTTTCTGTTCATTTGGGTTGGAATCTTCAGATCTTGAGGTTTCCTGCCTCTGTCAGTCCATTCAGATTATTGGGGGAACCGGAATAATCTACAACACCTGTTTTATGCAACACATAAAACGCTCAAGCTGTGGAGTCTACCTTGTTTTAGTATGTAAAATTCACTCAGTCCATCAGGTTAGACTATTATTTGGACCGTAAATGCAGAAGATAAGCCTGATTAAGAACTCATATGGGCCACAACGTTGGAAACTTGTAAAATTGCTCCCAGAACCGCTAAGTTCACATGGTGTGGCCCACCTGAGTTTTTTTAAAACAGGCTGATCTTTTTTTTTTTTTATCTTCTCTTCATCCTGGTGAGGTACACCTGATTGACGGGTTTGATGAAAGATACACACCATGGTGGCTCCACACACAAACCTATGGTTAGCATCCCATGGCTGTCGTTCCATGTTTTGTGCCCATCTGAGTAGTGGGTCTAGCTGATTTTTGGTCTTATGGCTTAATATTGACAATAGAACCTGATAGATGGTGTGGGTTTGCACATACAACTTCGTGGGCCCCATAGACTGGTTTTGCACACTATGTAAAATAGATGTTGTAGAGAATTCCAGAGCATTGTTGGGTCTTACTGTTTAAAATTTAAGGTATTATGCTATCCTTGGCTCAAGTTATGGGCATTTTCATTAGGACCAGCATTAGTTACAGGCAGCCTAGCATTTAGTGATTCAGTTCATTTGTCTTCTGGGCCCCACCTTGGATGAGTGATGGTCAAGCAATCTCCTTCATCTAACAATCCCAGCCATCCAATTGGTGGATATATCCATTGCATATGGAGCATTGGATGTGTAGTTCCTTTTACAACTGTCCACTCGTGGGCCACTTTCATTGGGTCTTCGGATATCGAAATTTTGTTGATTTTTCTTGCTTGGGTTCTTTTAGCTCTTGGGCAGTCCTCCCCACCCCCCCTCCAAATACTATTAGAATTTGATTTTTTAGTATTTTGTATTTTCCATATCCTCTGAGATTTTGGGATTTTGCGTTTGTTTAGCAGGGGATTGTGTGCTGTTTGTGAATGCTGGAGGTGGGGCTATTAAGGGATTAGATTCCAGATTGAATCTCAAGGGTGATTTTTGTTTTCAAGGAGGGGATATAATAAGAACAGATGAGAGTATAATCAATGGTGGCGATTACCCATCGGTTTATCAATCCGCACGTTATGGAGATTTCTATTACCAGTTTGATGATCTTCTTCCTGGGGATTATTTCGTCGATTTGCATTTTGCAGAGATCGTGAGCACAAACGGCCCGAAAGGAATGAGAGTCTTTAACGTCTTTGTGCAGGAGGAGAAGGCAAGAGACAATCTTCTGTAATCACTTCGTAGCAATGCTACTATGAAACAAGCTTCATCTAAGTTCTCTGTGGCAAATTGTATGGTAGCGGTAATCAGGAACATTGGTCTGGTGGGCCACCACATGGATGCACTCTAGGCTAGAAATGGTTGTGACAACTCTGACCATCCACTTGCAGTAAGTTCTGCTCCTGTGAGTGTGGGCCATCGCCCATCATATGATTTAATTATTACCTTTCTAGGCAACTGATTGGATGGCTACTGTAGCCCGATCACCTTGACTTTACAGACATCACTCATCTGCATGGTGGCTATCATATGAATGGTCCTGATCACCTGTACAATAGATATGTTTCTGTGTACCTTATGAATCTTAAGCAAATCTCTGAAATGTCTCCATGTAAGAAGCTGCAGGTCGTGTCTGAACTCGATATATATTCTGTCGTTGGAGCCAATAAGCCTTTGCAGCTGGTCGATGTCAGGGTTCCCATCATAGACAATGGGGCAATGGTTATAAGGTTTGAGGCGATTCGCGGAGGTGCTGTCATTTGTGGAATTTGCATCAGAAATGCATCAAAGCCATCGGGTCTCTCTCTCACTCTCATAACCAAATTACTATAATCCAATTCAATATAAAACAAAAATTAGAAAAAAAAAAAAAAAAAAAAAAAAAAAAAAAAAAAAAAAAGAAAAGAAAAGAAAAGAAAAAGAAAAAGAAAGAAAGAAAAAGAAACTATCCCACACCTAGAATGGTCTTCTCTTTCTAATGAAAAACCATCCATTCCGTCAAAATGTTCAAACCACTCGTGAATTGGGGTACATCCAAATGAGCCCATGTTTTTATTAAATGACAATGTTACAATTCAATTCAATTCATCATCCAAATTCCTTCATCGATCTACCAGTCGCAGATTTTTATTTTGAGTTGTCTTGCTACTTGAATTTCAGCAGCCTTGGTGAAGCCTGAGTATCGCGTTTGTAACAACTGCTCTACCAAGATGGAAGTTTCTCCGACTTGGGTCAGAAATTTATGATTCAAATTCAAACTTTAACACATCCCGATAGAAGTACACTATGTTTATTTTGCCTTATGGTTTGCAGAATAGGGCTAGAACTGCAAAAGATATCGTCAAGTATGAGAAGAAGATACAGGAGCTGACAAGTCAATGCCAGCTTAAAAATGACGAGTGCTACGAAGCTTGGATGTCTCTGGCAGCCACGAATGATCAAATTAAGAAGCTCAAAATGGAACTTGACAATAAGTTCTTTCGAGCTGAATTGCTCGGTAAGAAATCGTAGCCAAGGTGATTCATGGAGCATGTGGGTCCACCATGAAATCTAGCCCAAAAATGAGGCTGCTCTACTCATTAGGCAGGTCCACACGTATATAAGAAAAATGGGCAGTTAATAAAAATTACAAAGGGGTCCATATTCAATGTACAATGTGGTGTGGTCCACCCGATGTGAAGACCGGCCTATTTTTGGGCCGCCCCATCTGATTAGTGGGCTTCCTGGATCTTGCTTGTGTGTGCCATGTTGATGTTTCTGTGCGATGACAATTATTTTGCAGATTCCTTAGCAGTTAGCACAGGCTATTTCTCTAAAGGACATTGCACCTCTGATTTTATTCATTTTAGACCGAGATATGGATAAACAAGCAGCACTATTGAGGGATGTTTCTGCTAGATATAAACACGATAAGAAGTTTTGGGTGGCATCAATAAATGATTTAGAAGGAAAAATAAAGGTAATATCCCTACAAATCCGTTATTTGATTAGTTTGGAAATGTAGTTTCTATTGTAATTCTTTATTGATATTCTTCTTAGGCGAGGAAACATGAGCATGCCCTACTATCCAAGGAAGCACACGACTGCGCCGATTCGATTCCCGAATTGAATAAAATGGCATTTGCAGTCCAAGCATTAGGTAAGTTTGAATTCACTGATCTGTAACCAATATGAGATACAAAATGCTATTATGATGCATGCCTCATGGAAGCTCTATGAAGTATGCATCCCAACTGAAGGCTAAAAACATTGCAGCAATAGGATAAATAATTGAAAGTCAAGTGTGGATCGCTGATCATGTTTGAGTAAATTGTCCCCTTTTCCCGCCATGGGATATGGGCCTTCAACCAAATCAAATGTCATGATGATCAGGTACTAATGTGACATGTACCATAGAGATGTTTTGGTGCACACTTCATGTATCTCCATGAAGGCCTTGCATCATATTAGCATTTGTCATGTGAAATTTATTTATCCAACTCTTTGGGTTGCTAGTCGAATGTGGATCATTGATCGGGTTTGAGTGAATTTTCCCTTTTACCTGCCATGGTCCTGTGGGCCATGGACCAAGTCGACTGTAATGATGACCATGTACTAGTGCAACATGTACAATGCAGATGACTTAGCATCATTCATCATATAACATGGTGTGTATCACCTTGTAGTTGCACAGTGCGAAGACCTTAAAGCCAAGTATGGAGAAGAGCTTGTGAAGAGGAAGAAGCTCCATAACCAAGTTCAGGAAATAAAGGGTATGCATTGTTTATGTGTATTATGCTTTTTAACACAAGAATCGGAGTGATCTGACCTTATACTTATATTTCAGGAAATATAAGGGTGTTTTGTAGGTGCCGCCCATTAAGCAAGGCGGAGGTCACATCTGGCTGTGCAACTATAGTGGACTTCGATGCTGCCAAGGACGGCGAACTTGGGCTATTGACAGGCGGGTCTTCAAAGAAAACCTTCAAATTCGACCGTGTTTATACTCCGAAAGACAATCAAGGTATGTGGATACCATCAATCTGTGATCGATACAAAGTATAGTTATATAACATGATTAAGTTGACAGATATAAAAGGAAATACAGTTTCTGGTCAAGCAATGAACATCTGGGGCCCACCTTGTGGGTGATCCAAATTATGCATATGGTGAACCAATGATGCATGAGAGTTTTCTACTATGATGGAGCAATGGTATTGAATTGGAATTTATTTTACTGTGAACAGTCGATGTGTTTGCGGACGCTTCTCCTATGGTGGTTTCAGTCCTAGATGGATACAACATTTGCATCTTTGCATACGGGCAGACGGGGACCGGAAAAACCTTCACGATGGAGGGCAATGAGCACAACAGGGGAGTCAATTATTTGACTTTAGAAGAGTTATTCAAAATTTCAAAGGAAAGGCAGGAAACTTTTGCCTATAACATATCTGTTAGCGTACTTGAAGTATATAATGAACAGATCAGAGACTTGCTAGCCACATCTCCTTCATCAAAGAAGTACGGCTCACATCTGAATCTTTAGTATTTTCTGGCCACATTCCCTACTCTAGCAACATGGCACGTTTGTGTAAGATCCATACCATTCATCAGATAGGCCCCACCGAAGTGCCGTGTGGATCCAAATTCAGGATGGTTAGTCATCAGTGGAGTCGCCCACGAACAAATTCACATACAATGTACATGTGTGGCCCACTTGATGACTGGATAAGCCTATTTTCATGTAAAGTTCGTTGTAAATACACTGGTGGGGTACCTTTTTAAAAAAAACACTGTTGGGGCCCACCCGATGAATGATCCAGACCTGAGTAGGATTTGATCCTACTGTTGCAACCTTTCTGTTGAGAAATAGATGTCGGCAATCCCTTTTTTTTTTTTTTTTTTCTTCAGTTTTAACATGGTTTATGACTGTATTTTAGATTGGAAATAAGACAAGCAGCTGAAGGATCTCATCACGTGCCGGGAATTGTTGAGGCCAAAGTTAACAACATAAAGGAGGTCTGGGATGTGTTGCAGGCAGGAAGCAGCGCCAGGGCCATTGGATCTAATAAAGTCAATGAGCATAGTAGCCGATCTCACTGGTTTGTGTGCCCTTTTGGCATTCTATTTTGAGAATAATGGTTATTCGCCAATGTTGCATTGCTCATGAGGTTGGGATCACTGTCCTTCAGCCCAAAAATAGGCATGTCAGGTCATCAGGTGGGCCACAATGTTCCAATTCATGTATACCAATAAAAATAAATAAAGAATGGTCCAATTTGCATACAGGTATGGCCCAACCGATGATTGGGGGTAGCCTGATGTTTGGGCCTTGACATGGTGGGATTGGGACCCCAACTGATGAACAATAAGATCCTTCATGTTGGTAGGTATGAGGAGAGTGATATGTTTGTGAATCCTACTGTTCGATCCATTTCGGAGTTTTATTCTTCTCACATTTGTTTGCTCAGCATGCTTTGCATAATGGTAAAATCCAAGAATCTGATGAATGGAGAATGCACGAAGAGCAAGCTTTGGCTTGTGGACTTGGCAGGCAGCGAGCGGCTTGCAAAGACTGATGCACAAGGGGAGCGGCTCAAGGAAGGTCAGAACATCAACAGATCGCTCTCAGCCCTTGGTGATGTCATATCAGCCCTGGCATCTAAAAGCAGTCACATTCCATATAGGTTTGATTCTAGTTACTGGGACCCATGAGAATAATTCAGCCCAATCTTCGATTTTTCTAATTTGATTCTTGTGGGTATTTCCAGGAATTCCAAGTTGACACATTTACTTCAAGATTCATTAGGTATCATTATCTTGATTGATAGTCATCTCGTCTCTTTCTATCCATTTAGTGTTATTTTGAGAGGTGACCCATCAAGGGGCCATTGCATGTAGATGATCTGGCCCAAAAATAAGTGAGACCGCTAATCAGGTGGGCCACATGTACAGAAACATGGACTGCAAAAGAAAGGCCAAATTTCCATGTTCAGTGTATGCGTGTGATATGGTGGGACAGGGAATTTTGGACTTAGCAAAACTCAATTTAATCTAACTATTTGTTCTGTCTAATATCAATACAGTTTTTTTTTTTTTTTTTTTTTTTTTTTTTTTTTTTTTTTTTTTTTTACATCAAACTGCAATTTTCTTCCATTCGATTCTTAGACTTTCTTTTTCTTGAAATGAAGGGGGTGACTCAAAGACGTTGATGTTTGTGCAAATAAGCCCTTTAGATAATGACTTGGGTGAGACGCTGAGTTCATTGAATTTTGCAGCTCGAGTTCGAGGGGTTCAGCTAGGTCCTGGAAAGAAGCAAATCGACACTGGCGAGCTTCAAAAGATGAAACTGATGGTAGGCTCTAAAGCAGATCGAAGTAATGCAATTTGATTGTCGCATCTCAATTGCTAGTATATGCGTTACGTATGATGTACTGATCTTTTTCCTGTTTGGATTTCACCTGAAGCTCGACAAAGCAAGGCAAGAATTGAGATGTAAAGATAAGTCTCTACGGAATCTGGAAGAGAACCGTCAGACCATTGAAAACAAACTCAGAAGCAAAGATCAGATTATTAGAAACCAGCAGGACAAGGTAGGTTGTATTTGTTTGTAGTGAAGGTAGCATGTGATCCTCAACTGAACCAGATGGTGCTTTTAATTCATCCCAGCAGCTAATATGGGTGGGATTCAACTACCAGTGGTCCAATTTGTTTGTCTAGTGGCTCAATCACAGATAGGCCATTCCCCAAGAATCCCTTCCTGCATGATGCGAATGGTGACCTGCAAATGGACAGGTCGGTCAATGGTCTGCATTCAACAGCTATGATGATGTTGGGGTAGTGAAATTATTTGGATCATGACTCACCATTGATGGGGTCACCAGATAAAGCAATTTTGATCATTGAAAGGTGGCCCCACCATTTCGCTCAACTAACATTGTATACTTCCTCAACGCAGCATAAACCACTGCACTACTACTAATTACTATGTCAATCCAAAGCTGTTAAAGCTAAAAAGATATTTATGATATTTTTGAGTTTTGAAGGTCAAAGAACTCGAAGGCCAGATTCAATCAAAGACGGAGTCACTACAAGCCCAATTGGAGAGGCAACTGTGGCAACTCTCAGAGAAATTGAAAGGGAGGGAAGAAATGTGCATGGCACTTGAACAAAAGGTTGGTTTGAATGGGGAAAAAACTGCTGAAAACAATATAGATTTGCTCATATTCAGATTGAAGAACATCGATTTTCAACAACTAACTTGTGTCATGCATGCTTTAAAAAGGTAGGGGAGCTTGAAACCCGACTGAAAGAACAACAGCACGCGGCATCCATGGCACTACAGCTTAAGGTTTGCACACTCTTTATTCATCCCACTGTCAGAAAAAAAAAATGTGGGTCAATAGCCCAGTGATCAAGAATAGTATCCTGATGCCTTCATTCCATGCAAGTGAGGCCCATCATCCGCTGGTCCAGACCTTTGATATGGTGGCCTTTGTTCAGTGGCCTCACAAACAGGCAGTTAAGGAAAAAGAACAATTGTCTTGGAAAAGGGCAAAAGATTAGATTGGCTAGTTACTTCTAGTTAATAACTCTCGAGCATCCTTCATCAGCAGTGTGGGGCCCCATAAGATTAACAGTCTGAATTACTGAAAACATGGGCTTCACCTGATCAAGTATCAAAACTCAATAGTTTGTTACAAAGAAAGACACAGGTTGTAACTAACTTCTGCTCTACATTCTACCCAGGTTGAGGAGTTGGAAAATGAGCTTAAAGAGCGACAACAACACTCAAAGTCTTCGGTCCTCGAACAAAAGGTTGTTGCACCCATTTGAACTTATCTTCTCGCTGGCTAAGGCTTCATTTTGACACAAGCAAGTGTGGGGCCCCATAAGATTAACAGTCTGAATTACTGAAAACATGGGCTCCACCTGATCAAGTATCAAAACTCAATAGTTTGTTACAAAGAAAGACAGAGGTTGTAACTAATTTCTGCTCTACATTCTACCCAGGTTGAGGAGTTGGAAAATGAGCTTAAAGAGCGACAACAACACTCAAAGTCTTTGGTCCTCGAACAAAAGGTTGTTGCACCCATTTGAACTTATCTTCTCGCTGGCTAAGGCTTCATTTTGACACAAGCAATTTGAACTGAGAAGAATTGCAAACTATAGATACCCACCCCACTTGACAATGAATTAACCGATTGGACCAATCAGGAGGGCCACTTCTTTCAAAGAATTATAACCATTAGATTAGGTTATATATGTCCCTAACATAATTTGAGCAAAAAGCCCCAAAATCTTGACTTTTTTACCCACACCATGTGTCACCCACCATTTCTCTTTTTGTGCTGTGTCATTCTCTGTTTTTTTATGCAATAAGTCTCTTTTATCTTTTTGTATCTCCTTACGATAAAATGACATGTGGCTCCTACATACATTTACTCTTAAAGGTCTCCAAAATTATCATGCAAACTTACATCAAGATCTAATGAGAGTGTCACATGTTCGAGGGTATCCAAGAACCAATCAAAGCATGACGTGCTATTTTGTCCTTCACCCAGTCCCCAACCAATGTTTGAAGTACCGGTATTGCTATAAGTTTCGCTAGCTTGGGTATGAAAACAATATCGATATCGCTGGTGATCGGAAATACAGAAAAACATTGGGCTAATGCAAAGTACAAGGAAAATGCTGATAAACATTGGTGCCAGAAGTTGTTTGAGCATCATGAGCCAAGTCTCTTGAGTAACTCGAGGACGAGTTTTTTCCAAGTGGAGGGGTCTGATGTAGGGCGTGGCACGGATACATTCCTGGCATGGTTGGACCAAAAGAAGGTGAATCATAAATTGGCCAAAACTTTTGATCTGGATATCATTACAGGACGCAAAACCTATCAATCTTTATCATAACGGGTCATTCAGGGTCAACTAACCCACAAAGTGGGTTGTGTCAGTCTGTTTCGCAAGAAAACATGTGCTTCCAGCTCAAAAATGTGATTTAATGAAGAAAAAAAAAATACTGTTTTTAGTAATTTCAATTTTTGTAGTATTTTTTTTAGAGTTTTAGATTTCCATTCTTTTTTAGAAATTATTTGTAATTATTCTTATACTCTTCTAGCAAAAGTTTATCTTGAATTTTTATTTTTAAAAATTAGGCTTTAGAAGTGCTTTACTAGAATTAAGACTCTTATTAGGGTTAGAATTTTGCTTTTTTTATAATTACGAATTTTGATTTATTTTTTATTTATTAATGGTGTAATTGAAAAATTAGACATTATAATTATAGACATTATTCAATAAATAAATAAATAACTTAAGTTTTTATCTCTTTTTTCTTGTGGATTTAAGAAAATACATTGTGGATTCAAGGGTTTTATCACTTGAGGAAGACAGTGATCTTCCTCATCTTCCCTTTCCGTGCTCTCCCATGAGTTAGGAGTGAACATGGATTTTTAGGCCAGAAGGTCTAATTAAATAGTGTAGTCCACTAGATGGAAAGCTCAAATCCCTCCCATGTACTCCACATGGGCACATGCTTGAATGTTGATATGCATAGTTCTTCGAGATGTGGGTTACCAATCCCTGGCTCACATGGACAGTTGCAATGTATTTTATATAAGTCATAGAAATTTGCCAGCAGGAAAGAAAGCACCGGGGACAGGAATAACACTTCCCGAATGTCCCTAGTTAAAACCTCAAACACTAGACGGTGTATACCAAAATAAAAGCCAAAACTGCTTAATATCCTCTGAAAATTGGCTTAAAAATAAGATTAAAAAAATTATAATTAAAAAAAAAAAAAAACTCTGACAGAAGGCATGTTGACTGCATGAGCATAAACATTCAATCAAAATCAACAGAGGAACGTCTATTGAATGTGATTTGTCAGTCATTTTTAGCTTTAATGGCCCATTTTTAGGCTGTTGGTTGGATGGTTAGGATCATACAATCAGTTTACTCTTCCATTAGTCATCCATGGTAAGGATCCCTCTTGACTGGATTTAATTGCCATAACTTGCCCATGTATGAAGGAAACTGGGGTCAACCGCATTTTGCGAAGGTCTAGGGATCTACTAATTGGTCCTCGAGAAGTAAACTTTATAGCTATCATGCAAAATGCCTATAAGCAAAATAATACACAACGAATTTCAAACCCACATGAAAACAACAATTACTGAATAAAAAACCAAGGACTTTGATCTACAATAAGCCCTAAGAACAATAAGTGGGATCATCCATTTTGCTAGTGAGTTAAGAAATTAAAGATAGATTCATAGCAAATGGATAATAATTTATATAATCCAAATCAATTGCCCACATGCATTTGCAAGCAGCTTGTGCAAACAATGCCACAAGTGCTAGTAGAGCCAACAGAGGTAATATCCAAGCCATTAGGTGGGTCTGACCTTGTAGATTTTCTCACCTCATACTAAATTCGGTCCATCTAGCAGGTGGGCCATGATATTAGAAACAGCTGGAGGGTAAGAAAACCACGGCTTGGCAAAAATCCATCGTTGCTAAGCTAGAAAAGATCAGGCAGAACTTCCTTTGGCAAGATTCGATAGATAATCATAAATCTATGTGTTAAAATTGAAAGAAGCATGTAAACCAACGGTTTCAGGAGGGTGCAGGCTTGTGAGATTTGGAGGTAATGATAGGGCATTATTAGGAAAGTGGGTCTAGAGTTTCGAGGTAGAGGAAGGTAGGTACTTGGTACCGTATTACGGTACAGGATATGAGGTCATATTGGCCCAATACAAAACTGACTCGTATTAGCCTGTATCAACCCATGTTGGCCATTAAAAGGCATATGGGCACCAATACGCCCATAAAAGCCTAATTTTATTTTATTCTTTTAATTTTTTTCGAAATTTTACTCATATCTCCTCCTCTTCTTCTTCTTCTTCTTCTTCTTCTTCTTCTTTTCCATTTAAACCATGGAATAAGCTTAAAAACTCATTTTAGGCTTGATCTAGACCTATTTTGGGATCAAAGCAAATGATTTGAATGGGATTTCGCAAATCGAAACGAAGTGGACCATTATGTGAAAAATAAAAAAGAATGGTAAACCTTCACTTTCTTTTTAATATTTTTATATTCTTTTTTATTGCATTTCAATGTAATGGGCCCTAGTTCACCAAATCATGCTTGATTTGTGTTCAATTAGGGCTAATTTAGTTGACTTCAACAAGTCAAATTGATAGACAATATTCTCATCAAATAATGGTCCGATACACCATTGAATACATTCTCATAATAAATAAATAAAAATTAGAAAAAAGAGATAGATTCTTGGATATCTCATTTTTCCTATTATTTATTTATTATTAATTTTATTTTATTTTATTTTTTGCTTAAAATTTTTTTACTGATATGGGCTGATACCGATACACAACGTCGTATCGTATCATTTTTTTATCGGGCCAATATGCCGACCGATACCAACATTCAAAACCATGTATTGGGAATAAAATATGTTGTTGAAGAAGGGGGAAGGTGGATAAAAACATCATCTTATATAAGGCTTCTTCATTATGGAAGTTGGTGAATTTTATAAAGAAAATGTTTGGGAAAATGTGAGATTCTTACTTGGGAATGGTAAGAAGACTCACTTTTGGAAAGATGCCTAGGTTAGGAATAAAAAATTTGAGCATCTTATTTTCCCGATTAGCGGGTATTGCCATAGAGCCTAATATTTTGGTAGAAGGGTGTTTCTCATTTTAAGGTGAGGCATTCATCTGGGCTCTTCCTTGTAGAAGAAATCTTAATGATGAAGAGATGAAGGAGGTATTAAAGCTTTTGTAACTCTTGTCAAGTCGACATCCATTACCCTCGGAGGAAGATTCATTGGTATGGCTCATCAAAAAATCAAGAAAAATCTCGGTGAAGTCCTTTTACAAGAAACTAGCTGGGGGTGCATGTTAAGCAAGCTATATGTCATACAACTCCCATATGGCATTATGGAGCTCCATCCAAGGTGGTGGCATTTGCTAGGCTAGTGGGCATAAAGAAGGTTCATATTGACAATTTACGAAGGCAAGGCATAACAATACCAAATGTGTGTTTACTATGTGATGACCTAATCCTAGATGCATGCATAATCAAGTTAAAGAATGTTCAAATAAATACACGAATCAACTAACCATTTCCAATCAAAGGGATTAGGTAAATTTCAACACAAATATGAGGTCATTCCGTCAGGATCATGCCCCTTAGCATAAAATCGCATAAATAGTAAAAAGGGAGGACCTAGGGATATGAGGATATCCCAGATCTAGCATAAGTCAGTCCATGGTCAAGTTTGGATCTGATTCTACTGACTAACCATTTCTCTTTTCCGTTCAAACTAGAAAGGGGTGAAGAATGAAGCGTTCGAGATGAAGAAAGTACGGGTCCTTTTGTCGTCAAAAGAAAAGGAGGATGATTCTTACCTTTTCCTACACCTCGAAGATCTAGAAAAAAGGAAATCCAAAATTAGGGTGGAATCCTCAATACCCAATGGCCAATCTCGAAACCCTAATCTCTTGAATAAAGAGGAAGAAAAGAGACAAATTTCTATTCATTCAATAATAAGGAAAAAAAAGAGTTTCTCACAACGTATATATAAGCTATAGAAAAAGTAAAAGTGCACTAAAGCCCCTGAAAACTAGAAAATAACAAAAAAAAAAGGATGAAAAATTAAAGAAAGTGCAATAAAGCCCCTAAAACAAGGAAAAAGAACAAAAAAGCCTAAAACTAAAACACACGTGTGGTGGGGTGTGAAATCCGACCCATGAATCTACAATCAGGGTGCGGTCATGTCGCTCTTGCACTCATAGCGCATCAGAAAATGGGTCCGATGGACTCAACATCCATCCACATCAACTCCTCCGCTCTGGTACTCTGTCGGCGACGCCTCCTCCTCTGGTACACTCTAAGGGTGCACCACTGATGTCCGCATCACTATGCTATAATGGCGAGGAGTTGGTTGA